>JAOTRH010098198.1:0-16095 GCA_034768845.1 Heliamphora exappendiculata
AAAGTTTAATAAAGATGTATTTTCTGGATCCCCGAGCATGTATTTTATGTCGGCGTTGGAAATTCTCCCAACAATAATATCTCAAATTTTAGAAAGTAAATATATGAAGCGATCTTTTATCAGAAGTGACACTTGGACTTTTGAGTCTTATTGTTGTGAATTTCAATAAGACTCACAAATTTTAACATAATCTAATTTTGTTACATGCATAGTCTAAGGTTAGTACGCGTGTGTGCAAGTATGTATTTAAAAATTAAAACAGTTCAAAAAAGTTAAATTCAAATTTTATGTTGCGAGTAGTTATAATTTTAAAATAAAATAATAGAGAGGAGGTTGGATAGGTATTTTAGACAAAACAAAAAATTTATACAATTTTATATTAAATTGAGGTATTTTTAATATTAAATAATCCACACAATATCACTTTAAAAGTAGGAGTAATACCAAATAATTATTTTTTTTCTTACCATAATAGTATAAATAATTCTATGTATTGAGCTAAGAAAGTCTCCAATATTTTTATCACCTACAACCTCTAACAAACTCCATTAATTTTTCATATTCCGTGTTCATATTTATTTTTAAGAAATGATTCTATATTAGAAAAATAACAAATATTACACATTAACATACTTCTATATTAAGTAAACATATAGCACATGCTTATTAATTGAGCACACCAAATAATCATGCTAATGTGATGTTCTAATAGTTTGGAATTTCTGCTGTAACTCACAGCAAGAATCTTAATATTTAATCGAAATTGTTTATGTTAAAATCGCCGATTAAGCAATCCCTGTATAATATCTATCAATCGAACATTGTTATATGATTCGAATATATTTGTTTGACAGTTTATTCTCAAAATATTATAAATTAATTAATTTTTTTAAAATAAACATATTTTGATCATATAGATAATAATATCCGATTGACTTAATTTTTTACAAAAATAACATACTTATTAATTTTAACATAATAAATGATTTTAATTAAATTTTAAGATCACAAATAATATACTTTTAAGCTCACAGCACCATTTAGTGTGAGTAGCTCACATCAAGCACCTCTCCTGGATGTTATAAACCTACCAAATACCCTTTACTTTGGGGGTGCATGTTTGTTAGGAAGATGCACCATTTAATGGGCTCATTTTTTAATATATTTTTAAAATTAAATTTATTCATTGTATAGAGTTCGTATATAAAAAAAGATTTAACTCGATATATGTAACTACTTGAGTGAATAACATCTCTTTAACTATAGTTTTAAAACTAAATTTATTATTCATTGATATATGTGAATTATTTAGATTTTGATGTTTAATTAATTTAATTTTTTATATGAATTATTTATTAAGTGAATTTTATATAATGAAAGTGCGCTACCAGAGTGCCCCATGTTGTTGTACGTGTTCTACACGCGTTTCTAGGGCGAGTGAAAAATGCACAGCGCGAGTGCGTTTTTACTTTTGTTGCCACACAAGATCTCATCAGAACGTGCTTGTGTTAGGCACTTTTGGGATAGTTTGTTTTTTTTTTTGGCTTTTTGTTATGGTTTTTTTTGTTTTTTTTATTTTTATTTTTATTTTTTTAATTTACGTTTTTTTAATTTATCATAATAAAATAAATTTAAAAGTATAACAATTTTAATTAAAATTATAAAAGAAACTTACTAAAAGTGAAAAGAAAAGCTTACAAAACAAAAAGTAGTTTTTTTTCATCTTATCCTATTTTTTAAAAAGAAAAATTTGGCCAAATATTTTTTACTTTTCATGTTTTTCATATTTTTCTAAGAGAAATTTAAAAATTATCATCATTTGAACTAATATGAAAAGATTTCACTAAAAACAAAAAAAAGTCCTCCACACTGTGCCTTAGAAAAAATAAATCAAGGTAAAAAAAGTTTTTTAGTTAATTAATTATTAATCCAAGATTTACAGTGGAATGGGTCCCATATTATTTTTACAAATAAGTTTTTATTTTTAAGTATAATTTTTAATTCTAACAAATTTATTCTTTTTAAAGTAATTTGTGACAAGTTTATTACATTTTTAATACAAATTTTTACGGCCATATTTGATTGATCGGATTAATAATAATGAGATTTATAATCTCACTTGATAAGGAGTCCCATGGAACTAATAATGAAGGGATTAGTAATATCATATTCTCTTAAGTATTGTATATCTCATATTTTGTGAGATTAGTAATTCAATAGATGCATAATCCTCCCATCATTTGTTGAATTCAAACAAAAAAAATATAATATCATAAAATGTGTAATTCAGTTTCATGTCTAATCCGATCAATCAAATATAACATGCTCTAAAATTTCATAAATTTTAATATGTAAATCCATTTTTAATAAAATCAAAATCTCAAACCTATTCATCGAAATCTATCAAACAAGATCTATATTAAATATAAAAATATATTAAAAACAAATTGAGAGATTTTTCTCTTGCAAACTAAGAATTTTTTTACGAACTAAAAAAATCGATTTGGAAAACTTTTCATTTTACAGTTTTTTGTTAAGAAAGTAGTAACAGTGTTAAAAATTTGAGGCATTTATGAATTTTAAAACTGAAATATTTTCCAGAAACAAGTGTGTGCTAATTTTTAAAACTTACAAATAAGCAACATTTGGAAAAACACAATTAAAGCACTAAAATTTATTAAATTCCTCAATATATTAAAATTTATAAATTTCTTAGTTTTAAAATCAAGAAATTTGTTTTGAAAATGAAAATAAATGATTGATTTTATTATTTTTTGGAATTAAAAAAAAATTTGTTCTGAATAGTAAAAAAATAAAAAATCAAATTTCTCAATTGTTTTCTGTTTACAAAAATCTCGAACTACCCATTCCAGTGGTTCAGGACTCGAGCTATGAGGCCTCCTTTCGATAATAAAAAGGTATGTTGAATCTATATAATGTAGGAGGAGTTCATCTCTTCGATCTCTTTCTTTCCTTCCGAGGTGAAGGAGCTAGCTAAACCAGTTCCAGAATTCATGAGTGAATCTCAATCAAATCAATGGTTGCTGATGGCCTGTTCAAGTATCATGTAATTACATTGAAATTTACGTGGGGGAATAAGCTTCCTTCGTTCGCTTGAAGTCATCTTCCCGGCTTGGCTCTGATTGAGGAATTCTTCTTGCCACAGGGGATAGATCTTTTGGACGCTTGAATATATAGATTTTGTTTAATAGATTTAATATATATTTTATAAAAAAAAAACATGTTTAGTGCATACATGCTTGAAAAATGGTAGTTGAAAACTACGGGTAAATATAGTGATTGAATGTGATGATCAGAGATGATTGTTGGAGGCGATAACCGAATGTGTTATCTAGCGATAATAGCAATAGGTAGCTATAGTAGTCGAAAATAGTGGCCGTATATAGTTGTTGAAGAATATAACCAGGTGTGACGGTCAGAACCGGTGGTTAGAGATGACGGCCGAATGGTGGTGGTCAGAGGTGATGACCGTAGGTGTTAGCAAGAGTTAGTAATGATGGTTGGAAGTGGTGATTAGAGATGATAGTATGAGGTAATGGCCATATATTGTGGTAGGAGATAGTGGTCAAATATGGTAGTCGAAGGGGCAGCCGAATGTGGTAGTCGGAGTTGACGGCCAAAAATGGTGGCTAGAGGTGGTGGAAGAATAAAGATATAATAAAAAAGTGTTCACAAAACTAGTGAAAATATATATTTTTTATTTACAAAGAATTTAGTAAATTTTAAAAATTGCTTATAGCTTTTTCAAAATAAAATTAATTACCAAAATTGTTTTTGTTTATAATTTACAAAAAATTTAAAAATAAAATCAAAAAACATAAAACATAAAACATAAATGTTACCAAACAAGGCATAACGAATTCACCACATCATCATTTGTTGTGCAAGAAGGCTTAGAATAATCATAAACAAACATAAAAAGACAAATTTTACGTGATTTGACAATTTATCTACGTCTACGAGTGGCAGAATTCAATATATATAGAAAAGATTACAAATTACTCGATTTTTATAAATTCTCTCTCTCAAGCAACTTGCACGCACTAATTATCTGAACATATAATCATATTTCTTAAAGAGAAAAAGAGATATAATCTAATTAAACTTGTGCTAGTCGAGTTCAAAACTAATTAAACAATTATAAATTCATGTTCTCTAGAACTCTTCAAATTTAGTAACCATGATAGACTAGAAGTCTATACCAACTCAAATTAGATTTGTGCCAAAATTTTCAACAATCTCCACCTTGGTGAGAATCTATCTTCCAAACAAATCAACAGATAAACTCTGCATCCAAATGCGCTATGTGGCGCTAAATTCACCTGGGGTGACTAAAACTTCAAACAAACATATTGACAGATTAATATTGCCATCAAATGTGGCCTGAAACGCCAAATTACACACAAAGATACCAAATTCTAAAAATTGAACAAAATATAGATAAATGCACATATCACATCCAAATCAAATGTGAGCCGAGTGGAGCGGCTACTCAAATTATCAAATTTTATTAAGTTCAAACTGTATTAAAAATTGATCGAAATGACACATCTTGCTATCCAAATTATCAACATTTTCTCTACCAATAAATGCAACAGGATAATCGATACAAAATTCATATATTAACAAACTTCATTTGAGGTCAAGTTTCATCTAAGAACAAACTCTACCTGAAAATCAAACTTCTCATAATGAACAAAATAGATTATTTCAGACGGACAAAACAGACTATATTTGCTACAAAGCCTCAAACTTTTAACTTATTTAGAAGATTCAAATAGACGAATCTTTGAATATAAATCAAATAAACAAATAACCAACTCTAACCTAACAAACAAAATTCTCAAAAGATTCGTCCATCAAAAATTTTCAAACTTCACCACAATCAAAAAAATACAGCAGTTGATAAACGACTAAAACAACTATTTTTATGCTCTAATAATGTAAAATAAAATTTTAAAAGCTGAACTAATTAATTTTGATGTCATGATTGAATTTGGAATGGCAAAAAAGAGTAGGAATCACTCTTAGTCAATCAAGAAAAACTCCAAAAATATTTGAACCAATCAAAAATAAATTTTGACCAATCAAACCCGGTCTTGGTGAACCGGTACAGGAAGAGGCGTAGAGAGCACCCAGGGAGCCTTTTTTTTTTCTTTGCTGAATCAGTAGCAAATTAGAATAATGAACTAAGGGCACGTTTGGTGCATTCAAAATACTTGTAGAGACTTAAGCAACGTTTGAAAGTACATTCGAACTCCATTTTTGACGTATAATATACTATTAGAATTGTCTCGAAGAGACGAAACTTTTAGTATATTCAAAAGTAAATTTTGACCAATTTAAATTTTGAGCAAAGAGTAAAAAATTAACTTCAACAGTAGTTCTGATACCACTTGTTGTGCAAGAATGCCAGAGTGGTAAAATTCAATATGTGGAAAAGAAATTACAAATCACTCGATTCTTACAAATTCTCTCTCTCAAACAATTTGTACACACTATTTATCTAAACATATATTCATATTTATAAAAGAAAAAAAGAGATATAATATAATCAAACTTGTATTAATCGAGTTCAAAACTAATTAAACAACTGTAAATTCATATTTTTCAGAACTCTTTAAATTTAATAATCATGATAGACTAAAAATTTATACCAATTTAAATTAAATTTGAGTTAAAATTCTCAACATTATTAAATATGCGCATTAAATGCCTAAGTAAATTAATAGTTTGAATGCAAAATAGTATAAGAAATAGTAAAATGTGATGGATTGTAATTTTAAAAAAATATACGACTTTAGAGCTAGTTGTCGTAAAATTCTTATATTTAGAATATCTATTAAAAGACTATTTGTGTCATAAAACACAATTTCTTAAAAAATAATTATTTTTTACTTCTGTGAATCTTCTGTTAAAATTAACAAAAAAAATAATTTTAGTTTTAAAACATTTTTTTTAATAAAAATTAAAAAATATAAGTTAGAAGAAATCAATAAATCATTGTTCGAAACAATGGCATCGCATGGATCGAAAAACTAAAAAAATAGTTCATATGTTAAAAGAAATATTAAAACAATAAATAAAAATGTAATTCATTTGGTTTATTTTTAATATTTTTAAAATATGATTTATTCTGTTTTTGTTTCAGTCCCTCTATACAAGAGAAGTTAAAAAAAAATTGATAAAAAAATTACTAATTACAAATTAAGGAAGTTATGGCCGACTTATCCCAAACAGAGCCATAGAATGAACTTCCAATCAAAATCTGACGTCCAAATGAATAGATTGTTATTGAGTCAATTTATATACTTTTTTTTTTCTTCATAATTTGAATATATTTAGAGATGATATGATTCTCCCATACATTTATGTTGTGAGTATTTGATAAAAAATATAACTTGTAGTTAAAATAGACGAAAAAATAGTTATAAATTATAGCAGGGATTGTTGATGTTTAAAAAAACTTATAATTTATAACTAAAATTAGTAACAAAAAATTAAAAACTACTAGCAACAATTTTTCCGAACACCCCTTAACATGAATAACTTTTACCATCCTACTATTGTAACTAGTAATGCTCATTATTCATTATACTATTATCACAATTACTACTGTTACCACCACTGCGGTTGCCATTGTTGGTAAATAATAACAGAAATAGAAAACTAATCAATCTATTTTGTATCAACTACTAGCAAGTACAAAAAAATTGAAACATAATAAAACAATTTGAGGTTTAAAACAGAATTTTAAAAATAAAATGGTGATAGAAAATGAACGTAGCAGAAACTAAAAAACTTGTTGTAGAAAGAAATGTAGATCGAGGCTCGTGTTTGGCACGATTTTCTTAAGACGAAATTACCCTCGCTACGGTGCTTCGAGTTGACAACAAACGTCTATCAGAATACAACGATCAGCAAGAACCAGAAGCAGCACAGCAATCTGATTCTCCAGCAAATCGAAACAATGTTTAAAGCTCTCTCTTTTAGATGACATGAATGCAGATTTAATATAGAAGCCGAAGCATAGAAGGAGGGAAGTATCCTTTAAATAGGCTTGTAATGTGGCTATTCGAATTAGTCGAACTAGCACGAACCCGGTTCGGTCTGGCAATTAAACCGCTCAACAAATGCGACCTGTCGCTTAACAGATGCGATCCAAAAGAAACTCCAACGGCCCAGTTTTTGAATCCAACGGACAAAATCGGTAACTTAATTTGGATTTTCAATAATTAAAATTTTTAGAATTCAAAAATTTAAATAAATAATTTTTTTACAAAAAGATAAGGATTGATTGGACTCGACACGCAACCCACGATCCAGCTCGGTCAATCGGATCGTGGCGGCGCACGCGCTCGTGTGCGGTTGAATTGAATCTGAACCCACACTTGGATAGGTATTCCCTTATTCACAAAACTTGATACCTGTTGGGGCCCAAATCTAAATTCCAACTTGAATCTTATATGCTCCTTAACTTTTTTTCTCTTAAACCATGTGAGATTGCCTAAAGTTACAAACTTTTGTCAACTTCAATGGCATACTTTTAGAGTCATTTCTTATTTACCCATTAACCATTTTAAACACCATAAAATCTATGGTTAATCTACTCATAGAGATGAATATATTATGATTTAGAATCATTAAAAAAGATTAATCTAATTCATAGATAGTTAGCTTCAAGGTTAGCTAAAACTAAATTGAAAAATATTCAAAATCCACTCAAAACCCACCTATTTTCCAACCTCCGTCCCATTCATTACTTTCACTACTATCGCCTCAATGCCTTCACCAATGCCGACTTGCTGCGGCCGCACAAGCCCACCATTGTTGCCGTCGCTAGTTCCATTGTCTCGCCAAACCATTTTCACTACTGTTGCCACCACTTTCGCTACTACCACAATTATTTTTAAAATCGTAACTAAATACAAGAAAAATATTTTATACATTAAAAATATTTTTGTCTTCGAAGTCTTCAATTTAGAAAGAAGGCACAAACTAGGGTTGGGGACTTATTAAAAAAAGCACCAAGGTACCAAACACAAGAAAAATAAAAAAATATTTTTTGTCAAAATAAACAAAAGTTAGTCCCACGTATAAAAGCATGTTTTATTGAAGTACTCTTGGAACTGTATTAGATTATATGGGAATAGTTATATATAATCCAGTGTTTGGTTGAACTATTCGCCATGAATAATGAATCACACATAACTATTTTGAACCTCTCAATCTGTTAATAAATTACTCCCACATCATATGTGGGTTTATTAGTCTCAAGATAGATGTGGGTTTTTAGTCTCAAGATAAGGAAGAAGAGATAATGGTTAAAATTACTTCTTTTTCCCTTCTTCAATAAGTCACACATCAAGTATATAGATTTGTCAGTCAAGGAATTAAAGTACATTCTAGTACATTACTAAATTTTATTCCACTTAAATAATATAAAATCAAATAATAGACTATTTTTCTATAGGATATCTTACTCTATTAAATGCACTTGGGTACCTAACAAATTACCATATTATTCTCATTCATAATAATTTAGGGACTAACAATAAGATATACCATTATTCTTGTGAATTTAGTGATTCAACCATAAGGAACTTATGGATTAAAGGGGTTTAGTATAACTAATCATATGGTTATATTAAAGGGGTTTAGTGATCTCATCCATTACCATTAGTACTATTAGTCTGCACAATTTTTATAATCAATTTTTTTCAAATTTCCTGACCTTTTCTTAAATTAAGTTAGAAATTAAATACGCCCATTTTGTTTGTTCAATGGAGGGCAGAAACGCCATTTTGATGACTTCACAGGCAAGTCTAGAAATCAATAATCATTTTTCATAAGAGATACTTGCTTTTAGAAGTATTTATAAGGCTTAGGTTGACCATAGCAAGAATTGGAGAGTGATAATAATAAATTGGCTAAGATTTTCGTAGTTTAGTGACATAGTTTTACGTTTTATCATAAAAGTTACAGTTTCGAGTTCTATTGTGAATTATTTAAGTGTGATTCACATTTTTTTCTGTTTTTTTTTTATAATTTAAAATAATATGAATTTTTTTCATAGAAAAAAAAAAAGAATCCTCATCATCCTTAGTCTCGATTGGCAACTAGCTTAAAAGCTAGTTTATTTACTTTTTAGCATTTTTAGCTAAAAAGTTAAATTAAATTTAAAGTAGATTGCTTAATAACTTAGTTTTTTAGCTAATTTTTTAAAGTTGGTTGTTAGGGTAAAAAATTAATTTTTTTGTTTTTTATTCAAAGTGACAATTTTACCATTTTATATATTTGATATTAACAATTATATGTTTTAGCTCAAGGGTTTTTTAATTAGATTTTGATGATTTTTATAATTTTATTTTTTTAATTAAATTGATTTAAAAAGATTATATTTAATTATTTTTAAAAGGTAAGTGTCGACACTCCATGACAAATGAGTCGACACCCTATATCTTTGTGCTGATTTTTTGCATTAAATGGGTTGACGATCAGTGTTCTGAATGAGAACGTTTTGTGTCGACACAAATTGATATTTGAATCGACACTTTAAGGCAAAGTACGCTTAAAACTCTCAAGTTTGTCGACACTATTGAAAAATGGAGTCGACACCCTAACATCTTTGTCTAAGACATTTTAGGAACTCAGATGAGTCGACGCAAAAGTGTTTTGAGTTGACACCAAAATGATCCTTCGGGTTCCACACTTCAGATTTTTGAGTTGATACCAAATTTACATGAATCGATACTACAGAGAAATGGGTCAACACCAAAACTACAAGTTATTTCCCAATTCCAAGTCAACAAGGGTCAACACCAAAACTTGTTGAGCCGATACAAATGTTTCTCTTGAAAGCAAGGGTTTTGGGTTGACACCAAACGAAGTTGAGTCGACACCAAACGAAGATGAGTTGACTCTAAAAATTTTGAGATTGATTGAAATTTTTTGAGTCGACACCAAACGATTATGAGTCGTACCAAAGTCTCACCTGAAAATCTGAATAAATACACTTGGTCAACACTAAATGATTCATGAGTCGACACCACTGTGTAAGTGAGATAAAAATAGAAATTAGGTCGACACTAACGAAAATCTGAATCGACACAACCACTTGAAGAACCAAGCCCTAGATATCTTGTGTTGGCATAAAATGGTTTTGAGTCTACACTTGCGACAGATTTCAAATCTTGCGCTGGTTTCAATGGTTGGATTTCAGAGTATTTATTGTTTCCACCAACCCACCAACAATTATTTACTTCGGATAGCTATATAAGGAGTTAATTTTCAGAGCTTCAAACAGAAAAACACTATTTTATTGCTTGAATCAAAAACTCAAAATCTTCAAGAAAGCATTTATTGCTTATTTACTTCTTCGATCGATTCTTCCTTTTTTTATTCGTTTATTTTCAATAATTTGTAAAGAGAGTGAGTCAGTGAATTTTTAATTCTTATATTTATTGTATTAGAGGGTGAGCCACATTTGATCCTTTAAGAAGGCGAGTGATCCTCTTTAAAGAAGAGCTCAAGAGAGATTAGAAAAAACATGAATTATTTTGTAGGATCTTTTTGAGGTTGTAAAAGGCTTTTGAATGTGTCTGTGAAGCATTCGATCCTATTAGATATTCTCAAGGGGAGTTTTGAGGAGTGGATATAGGATTAGAAGAAACCGAATCACTATAAATTTTCGTGTCTGGTTCAATTTTTTTTTCCCTAACCTCTTTAATTTTCTTGCTGTCATATATATTGCTATATATGTTTGAGAAATTAAAAGATTTTGAAAAAAAATTTTAAATTGTTATTATTATTTTAAAACCTAATTCACTCAACTCTTGAGTTGCTTGAACTAACAATATGTAGTTGGTGATGGTAGAAAATAAGTTATGAATAAGATGCATTATTGTACTTTAAAAGTTGTAAGAGTTTGAATAAAATATTCTGAGAGTTTGTGTTTTGATTTGATTTTTTAATTTTTTAATTTTTTTACTTTTTTGTCAAATGGGCAATTTTTATTTTTTTAGCATTTTTAGTATAAAAAAAAACTAAAAAAACTAAAATTGTCAATCAGGCCAAAGGCAAATCATAGTACCACACTGCGGCAAGATCAAACTAACTATTATTTGTTTGGTAGTGATACTCTAGTTAGTATGCAGGTATTTATTAATTCTAAACTACAAAAATATATAGGGGTAATTTGTCAAGATTTTTGGCTTAATTTTTAATTTTTTGTTACTAATTTTAGTTATAAATTATAATTTTTTACAAATACCTACAACTTCTAATACAAGTTTTAACTATTTTTTCTTTTATTTCAGTTACAAATTATAATTTTTACCAAATACTCATAACTTCTACTACAAACTATAATTTATAAACTATTAATTTCAGTAATCACAAACATGCGATGAGGAGTAGAGTGATTTTTGGATATTATTCGAAACATGGGGAAGAAATTGAAA
The DNA here is from genome assembly GCA_034768845.1 of Heliamphora exappendiculata. NCBI lineage: Eukaryota > Viridiplantae > Streptophyta > Magnoliopsida > Ericales > Sarraceniaceae > Heliamphora > Heliamphora exappendiculata. The sequence continues at coordinate 11,484 of JAOTRH010098198.1, forward strand.
GCCAAGATAGTGTTGGGAAAATTAATTAAATATTTATAGTGAAATGAATATTTGCTACCTATTTTATGCGTAATTTAATGGTATCAATAAGAACAATATAAAATAAAAAATTACAAGACACCAGTTTGCTTACTTGAAAAGCTCCTAATGAAAAAAATCACGGACCGAAGTCCAATTCTAAGTCACTATTATATCAAATAACAAGTTTATGACATTTTACTTTCCAAACTTACCCAAATTATAACGTCAAGAATAATATTATTGAGCTAACATAAAAAATTTAATATATTTACCGTAAAATAGATTCTAACTAAATATATATTAAATTTCACCTGTTATCGATCGAAACCGATATACGATACGAATCAAGTACCAAAAATATGTGCGGTTTGCAAATATGGAAAAATCTCATTCAATGCCTGCCACCTAATACATTAGGTGGGTTTATATGAGAATTCCAAGTTCACAATACTTCCCAAGCGTCTTCACCATCCCAACTGCTTTCCTTTTTTATTTTTTCCCCCTTTCTAGTTTTGTTTCCTAACCAGGTCACCCCACATTGATGGGGCGAATTTATTGTGCAAAAAATCTTAGAATAATTACAAATAAATCAAAAAAAGACGAATTTTATGTGATTTAGCAATTTGTCTATATTTACGAACAGTGAATTTCAATATATAGATAAATAAATACAAATTACTTGACTCTCTCTTACAAACTCTCTTTCTCTTAAAACAATTTTGAATATAAAATAATCTGATACTACATTCATATTTATAAAAAAAAGGGATCTAATTTATTCATACTTATGCTAGTTGAGTTTAAAACTAATTAAATAACTGTAAATCTACATTCTTTAGAACTTTTCAATAAATTAAATTTAATAACCATGATAGACTAAAAACTTATACCAACTCAAATTGAATTTGATCCAAAATTTTTAACAATCTCCACTTTGGCGAAAATTTATATTCCAAACAAATCAGCATACTAAAACTGCCACAAAATGCACTAAAAGTGCTTAAATTTATGAATCAAATAAATCAACAGATAAAAATTTGCATCTAAATGTGCTTCGTGGCGTCAAATTCACATAGGGTGACCAAAGTTTCAAATCAGACATATTGACAGATTAATGCTACCACTAGATGCGTCCTAAGACGTTATGCACCCCTAAGTGTTCAATACTTTGATAAATTAATCAAGTTCAAACAATGTTGGGACTTGACCTTACTCTTATCAGTTTTCTTACAAATTGTGTCAGCACCACTTTTAAAAGTATGCCAATGCAGAAATTACAAATTACCATGGATAGTATCTTTCAAAATGTCACGAGCTTCCAATATAACTTTGAGAACTCCACCATTCATACTGATTTTGAACCATTTCGAGTCTAGAACTCCAAGTGAGATAAGATTCTTCTTTAAGTCTTGTACATACAAACTTCTGAAATAATTTTAATAGTTCCATCATACTGCTTTAAATGGATACTTTCTATCCCTTGAATTTTACAGGCATTATCGTTCTCCATAAGCACTGCTCCACTATCTATCTCTGTGAAGTCAAAAAACTAATCCCGATTGAGACACATGTGATAGGAACATCCAGAATCTAAAGTCCATTAATCAGAAAGGTAGACAAATAGTGAACTCGTCAAGACAACATCAGAATTTTCATCCTCACTGACAATATTGGCTGTGGAAGCTGTGTCTTTCTTCTGTTCATTCAATTTCGGACAATCCTTCTTTCAGTGCCTCAAATTGTGGCAATAAGCACATTCATCTTTGGCGATTCTCCTTAATCTAGATAAATCACCACCTAATTTTGACCAAGAACTTCTTTTCTTTTCAGATTGCTTTGAACAAGATCTTGCTGACAAGGTTTCATTGGATGTATCATTGTGGTCCTGTTTGTCCTTCCAGCGGTACTCGTTGTTTATTAAAATACTGAAAATATTACCAAAACGAGTCTTTTCCTTCCCATACAAAAGTATAGTAATTAGATGTTCATATGAATCAGGTAAGAAATTCAACAGCAACAAAGCCTTATCTTTGTCTTGGATATCGACATCCAGGTTCTACAAATCAGCAATAATCTTATTATAATTATTTAAATGTTCGAACATATAAATACTTTCTTGAAACTGAAACCAAAAAAGCTTTTTTTTCAAATAGAGACGGCTCGCTATGCTTTTCGATAAGTAGTTCTCCTTTAATTTCTTTTAAAAAAATTTCGCCTTCGATTCTTTTATTCTAAAATATTTTTGATATTTAGCAAGACATAAACGGATTGTGTCACAAGTTTGTTGATTTAACTTGTCTCATTCTCTGTCTGACATATCACCGGCTTATCTTCGAAAGTGAAATTCAACTCTTGTTGAATCAAAACATGCATTACCTCGCATTGCCACATACTAAAGTTGTTGGTTTCATCGAATTTTTCAACTTCAAATTTTGCACTGAATACCATAGTTTTTTACAGATAATTACTAGAACTCTCTAACTTTTTTTCTTCAACAAATTTGACCATCAAAATACTTAAATTCCACTACAAATAATATTATGTGCTTGAATAAGACTAATTTTTTTTTTTTTAAATATGACAAAAAAAAAATTTTAATAAAAAAATGAATTGATTAAAATTAATATTGTGATTAAATCTGGAATGATCAGAACAGTAGGAACTTTTTTGACCAAAAAAAAATCATACAAAAATACTAGTGAAATAATAAGAGCAAAATAACGTGAGACCAAAAAATAGCAAAAGAAACTAAATCGAATGAGCACATGCACATGCACATGGCACGTGCGAATCTGGTGAAGCAAAACACAAGCCACGAGACGCATGTGGAGCGATGCTGGGCAGTGGGTAGGGAGAAATTAGTGCTCTCAATAACAAATCTGAATAAAGAACCTATGATGCGTTTGGCTTGCCACAAAATTTCATAGAAATTTAATCAGAGCGTGAGGGAGTGTGTGCGACCTTCGATTTTAACTTTTAACGTATAATATAACGCTGGAATCGTGTCGAAAAGATGAAGCTTTTAATATATTCAAAAATAGTTTTTGACCACTTTGAATTCTAAACAGGGATTAAAAAACAGGTTTAATCAAAACTCTAATACCACTTGTTGTACAGAAAAGTCTAAAATAATCACAAATAAACTAAAAAAAAACAAATTTTACGTGATTCGATAATTTACCTACGCCCACGGACAGCGAATTTCAATATATGAAAAAAAAAATACAAATCACTCGATTATCTCTCACAAATCCTCTCTCTCTCAAAACAATTTAAATATTAAATAATATGAGACTATATTCATATTTATAGAAAAAATAAAAACCTAATCTAATCATACTTGTGCTAGTCGAGTTCAAAACTAATTAAACAACGACAAATCGACATTCTTCAGAATTATTCAAAAAATCAAATTTAGTAATCATGATAGATTAGAAGTGTATACCAACTCAAATTGAATTTGAGCCAAAATTTCCAATATCAAGAGATAACTCTTTTCTTCATTCTTTTCTATTTATATTTTCTTGTTATGGGGTGTTTGGTAAAATTACTAAGAAATTTTTTTAACTTTTTGTTACTAATTTAAATAATAAATTATATTTTTTTACAAACACTTACAACTTATGTTATAAGCTAGAATTATTTTTTCTTTTATACATAATTAGTTTCAATTACATGCTATTATATTTACCAAACAATTATAACTTTTACTACAAATTACAATATAAAAATTATTAATTTTAACAATTTCAAACACTACCCATATGATTTCTCTTCTTATCCTTCCATCCTAATTGTGTGCATATATGTGTATAATTTTTTTATAGTATATATATATATATATATTGTTTAATTTAATTTTATTATTTTTAGTTCAAAACAGTGGTGTGTATATATATAAGGCATGTTTAGGTAATATGTTTATTTGTTTATTTGCTTATTGACAAATAAATCAATAAACAAATAAGCAATTTTGTTTGGCTACCAATTGACTTATTGGCTTATTTTTACTTATTGGCTTATTTATTTATTTTTTGCTTATTTGTTTATTTTTGATTTATTTGGTTTATTTACTTAAATAAGCCACTTTATTTGGCTAAAATTTTGCTTATTTTGACTTATTTAGTTTATTGACTTATTTGCTTATTTTTGACTTATTCGACAAACCAAACGACGTGACTTATTTGGCTGCTTATAAGCCAAATAAATCAATAAACTATTTACCCAAATGAATATATATATAAACAATAATAATTGGTCTGTGATAAAAGCGACACAATTCTGTTGTCCTAAAACTGTAATTGCTACCATATGCAAAAGTTTTTACAAATAATTCACAATTTTAAAATTCAACCCAAATAACGACAAAGCTTCTAATATTCGCGCACGCTATAAAGAAATTTGAACCCGTCTATAATTGAAGTTGTCCAAAATAATATATAACAAAAAAGCAAGAGAGAGATTTTTGTGAACTTCAAGGTCTTTTTTAAGCACTGTTGGAATATTAGATTTAAATTGATTAAAATATTAGATTGATTAGATTGATTTTATTCTGATTTGATTTTATTCTATTATATCTTCTTATTATTTA
>JAOTRH010098209.1:0-48259 GCA_034768845.1 Heliamphora exappendiculata
GGTAGTTTCTCACTAAAACATATGCAAATTGCAAATGTTATTGGTGTTTGGACCACCTCTCGTCGTGGTACCCCTTCTTCTTCTAGAGCTCCTCCTCCTCATGCACCTCGAGATATTTTCTCGATCCCTATAGATCTTGATTCTCCTCCCTCTCAACCTAATTTTCATGGACTTTCTGACATTCTTGGTCCCTCTTCTGCTCATCCTCTTACATTTGCATTTGCTCTACCTGCATCATCTTCTGTTCTTGTCCATGTTGAATTATCAAAAGTCGTCTCCTTGATCAACTCTCTATCCTCTTCCTTGACTTCATTTCAAGTGAAAGTCGATTAAGATTTTTTTAAATCTAAATTAGATTATCTCTTCCCTCTCCGACAAAGTAAAGCATCTTGACAAAACCAATCGTAGTCTCCAGCAAGATGTTGAAAATTCCACAGATGCCGGGAGAGCCCTATACAAGACCATGGATGACAATATTATCTCCATTGTTAATTGCATTAAGGCAATCCTGCATCAAGTGAGAAAGAAATATGACCAAGGTATTGTTATTGCCATTCATGCAAACTCTCAGAAAGTAAAAGAACACTTACAGTGGATCAAAGAAGCCTGGGGCTAGCAATTCAAGCCCAAAGAAACAAAAAAAAAAAGCTTCTTGATTAAAGCATGAAATGGATCTAGCACTGGCAGCTAGACATGAAGCCATGGCAGCAGTTAAGGCTAAAGATGAGAGAGCACTTGCATCCAAGGAACGGGCCATAGCTAGCAAATAGAGAGCCGAAGAGAAGAAAAAAATTCAAGCACTTTATGGACGACCAGTAGCCCCCTTTTTTTTTTAAGATTACAAAAGGGGAGAAAGTAAAGGAAAAGGTAAAGGTAAAGGAGTAAAGGGGAGAAGAGAGAAAGAAGATAACATTTTTTTAAGTTTTTCTTTGAAGGAGAAGATGTAACAATTAACATACATTCTTGTTTAGCTGCATGGGTTGCTTGATTAGTTTGAACGGAAGTTTGAAAACATTTAAAATGTTTGATTTGAATGGTTTGGATAGATGATGATTTAAATTTCATTCTTATTAAATATGTGTTTTGGATGAATGCTTATAACTACATGTTTGTGCAATCTTGTTCATATATGTGATTAGATTTTAAGAAAAAATTACTTTGCACATACTCACTGTTCTGCACAAAATTTTAATAAACTCAAAATATTTCTTAATCATTTGTTGCAAATCATATAAAAAATATATGCTATCATAATGATTGAATGCCTTGCTTTTATGATTGCATATGTTGTTTAAGGCATATCGATAAGGGAAAAAATCTTGTTAAAAAATATTTTAAATATTTTTTAAAAAATATTGAATTGGTTGTAATCATAAAAAAATGAGAAATTGTTAACCCAGTAACTTTTTATTTTGATTTTGATGATTTTCATAATTTATTTTTTAAAAATAAATAAATTTAAAATGATATTATTTTATATTTCTAAAAAGAAAATTTTAACACATTTTAAACAATGAAGTTGACACATTTAGCCAAAAGAAATGGCTTATCTCTCAAAATGATTAAAACACTTATATATTCTTAAATGAGAATATTTTGTGTTGAACCCAATTAAAAATAAAGTCAAAAACTTTTAAGGCAAAGTATAATTGAAGTATATCAAGTGTGTCAACACCTATTGAACGAATGGTTTGACACCCTAACAGTTTTATGAAGTTGCTTTCAGGTATCAAAGCATAGTGTCGACACAAATAAATTTTGTGTCAACACAAAAGAGCCGTAGCTTTAAGGACTCAAAATGTGTCGTAAATTTTGTGTCAACACAAAAGAGCCGTAGCTTTAAGGACTCAAAATGTGTCGACACAAATAAGTTTTGTGTCGACACAAAAGTGATTCTCACTTTTGGTATTCGGGATTTTGGGTCGACACAAATGAAAATTGTGTCGACACAAAACAACTGAGGCCACCTGCATATTCTGGGTGTCCACACAAAGTTGAAGTTGAGTCGACACAAAAGTCCCGAGTCCACCTAAGGATTTTCTGGTGTCGACCCCAAACTCCAAAACTGTCGACACAATAGAACTGAGACTTTCTGCAGAATTTAGTGTCGACACGAAAGGCAAGATGAGTCAACACAAATGATTCTCCCCTGATGCTGAAGTTTCAAACGAATCGACACCAAATCCAAATGTGTCGACACCATGATGTTGGTGAGGTAGATTGCAAGAATTGTGTCAACCCTTCAGAAGATTTGTTTCAACCCAACTACTTAAAAGGACCTGCCCTAGACACTTTGTGTCGACACCAAAGGTAGTTGTGTCTACATCGGTGACGAAATTTTAAATTCACGACAGACCTCAATGGTTGAATTTTTAGCATTTATTGCTCCCACCTACCTCTAATGATCATGAATGCACAAGAGCTTATATAAACAGTAACTTCTCAGCATTTACTACAACTGGAAACCTACAATCACTGTTCTATTACTTCAATCAAACTCAGAATTCTCAAGTCCTCATTTATTGTTGAATCTCCAGCTCTTGTTCCTCATTTCTCTTTACTTTCTCATTTATTGTAAATTATTTCTGTAAAAAGAGTGAGTGTTCTCATCAACACTCTTCATTTATTGTATTCAATGGTGAGTCACTATTTATCCTTTGAGTGAGTAAGTAAATCTCATCAAAGAAGAGTTTAAGAGAGATTAGAAGAAAATAGGAGATTGTTCTCATAGGATCTTCTTGAAACTATGTTAGGCTTTTGAATGTGCCTGTAAACATTCAATTTACTCAAGCGAATTCTTGAAGTTATAAAGGCTTGGAATGTGCCCGTGAAGCATTCTATATAGTAGAAATACTCAAGAGAGAACTTGAGGAGTGGAAGAAGCCGAACCACTATAAAATCCTTGATGTCTGGTGTTGGAGGCAAAACTGTCAAGATCTTTATTTTTGCAAACGATTATCTAAAAAAATTAATTAGATGGGCAATCGCCAAAATGGGCTCCAAATAAAACTTTTGAAGACGAACGATGAAAATGAAACCTGTGCATCCGAAGTTAATTTAAAAGAATACCTTTTTACCAGTCGAATCTTCAACTACGATTTGCATCCGAGTTGAAGCTCCTGTCAGATCTTCTACTGTATTCTCTTATGCGATTCCCGAATATAGTGTGGGCTATAATCATCTGAGAACTCGTATCGACAGAACCAGGACAGCTTTAGTTTTAGAAGACAAGTTATGAAATTGGTTCAGCCTACCCGCATATATATAGGGCTACAGCAGGGACCTATGGAGTAATTATGAGTAAAACTTCCAGTGAAATACATACACGTATCAGTGGTTTCTGTAATTAAGCAAATCTCTTAGCGGTATCTACAATTATGAAAAATTAGCAGCGATTTCTGCAACTTTCAAAAAACACTAAATTACAGTTCACACCACTAAAGAACTATAATTGCACTCTGACTCATAATTTCAAAACCATATAGCATTGAGCTCCTGTTATTAAAATATTTATCATTTCTCTCAACGTTAAGATTCTCGATACCTACCAATTAAATTTAATTACTGATAATTTAATTTAATCGGTATCATGATATTCCTTTAAACCCTTCCGCTTAAGTTATTTGACCGTCGGATAATTAAATCCACCTGTAGGGTTTAGTCTGGCCAAAACTTATAAACTTCTTTAAGGGGGTATCGCCAATCTAGATCTTTTGGGACGTAAATTTACCAACAATTAATATTTGCCATATAAATAATACAGCAATCCAACTCAACAGAAATATAGACCCATATAAGATCGTACACTCTAACGAATCAAAATAACGAATATTAAATATACGCAAATTATTAGTTATTTCAGAATTAATAGGATATGCATTATTCATAATAATCTTGGGGTGTAAATTAATTTATATAATCAGTATAAAATTAATTACCCTAAATGTCCTGTTCAGTACACACAAAGTGTACTAGCATAGAGAGTCGGAACAATAGACGACGCTATTATCTGTTTCTCGTAACCAAGACAGGCCTACTAAAACTTTGTGCTATAGTTGTACCGATGGTATGTCCATCTCCATCTAAATTGTGAACATAAAACTTATATTCAGCAAGAACCTAAAATTTAATTTTGTATGTGCAAGTTGTACTTTACACAACAGATTAAATAATATACAGAATATTGGACATCCATACATAACATTAAAAAAATGATATGCATACATTGCTCATAAAAATTCTCATAAAATAAAAAATTAATTTTATTAAAAAAATAAAATTGAATACTAAAAACATGATTCTCAATGTACCAACCATAACAATTTTTTACTTATAATAAAAATCATACTGCCATACATCTGACTCTCATGCCCTCTACATGACTATCAAAAGTCTTAACCGATAAATTTTTTGTAAAGAATTTGCAAGATTGTCTTTTGATGTAAGCTCTATGTCTGACTAAAAATCTCAGTCAGTGTACCCCAAATGTACTAGACTGTTTGCCTGGTAAATCAACATATAATCCTTAGTCCTTTTCATGCGCTTGATTATATTCTTTACCGCAGTCCAATGCTCCTATCCTAGGTTAAACTGATATCTGGTACCCATGCCAACGACAATGCAGATGTCGTATCTAGTACAAAGCATAACATACATGAGGCTTCTGTTAGAGGCAGTACTACTAAGATCATTATTTTTGTAAACGATTTTCGGTAAAAAATTAACTGGATGGGAAAACACCAAAACGGGCTCTAAATAAAAATTTTGACGTTAAACGATAAAAAATAAACCCGTGCAACCAAAGTTAATTTAGAAGAATACCTTTTTGTCGATCTATTCTTCAACTACGATTTGATTCCGAGTTGAAGGTATTGTTAGATCTTCTACCGTATTCCCATATGTGATCCTCGAACGTAGTGTGGGTTACGGACTATTGAGAACTCGTACCGGTAGAACCTCGATATCTTTTGTCTTGAAGGACAAAAAAATATGATATATGATATATGAGATATCAAATTGGTTCAGTCTACCCGCATATATATAGGGCTACAGCAGGGACCTGGGGAGTAATTATGAGTAAGACTTCCAATGAAACACAGATACCTACTAGCAGTTTCTATAATTATGGAAAGACGTAGCGGTTTCTGTAATTTTTATAAAACACTGAATTACAGTTCACACCACTAAAGAATTGTAAATGCACTCTGACCCATAATCTCAAGACCTTATTGCATTGAGGTCCTGTTATTAAATGCTTACTATTTCTCCCCACGTTAAGATTCTCATACCCGCCAATTAAATTTAATTACTGATAATTTAATTTAATTGGTATATTGATATTCCTTAAACCCTTATGCTTAACTTATTTGACTGCCGAATAATTAAATCTACATGTAGGGTTTGGTCCGGTCAAAACTTATAAGCATCCTTATGGGGGTATCGTCAATCTCAACCTTTCAGGATGTGAATTTTGTCAATTATTAATATTTGCCATATAAATAATACCGTAATCCAACTCAACGGGAATATAGATTCATATAAGATCGCACCATCTGATGAATCAAAATAACGAATATTAAATTTATGCAAATCAATAATTATTTCAGAATTAAGAGGCTAAACATTATTCATAATAACCCTTGAGGTGTGAATTAATTTAAATAGTCAGTATAAAATTAATTATCCAAAATGTCTCGTTCAATACACACAAAGTGTACTAGCACAGAGAGTTGAAACAATAGATGACGCTATTATCTGTCCTCTGTAATCAAAACATGCCTACTAAAACTCTGTGCTATATTCGTACTGATGGTATATCTATTTTCATCTAAACTGTGAACACAAAAATTATATTTTGCAAGAACTTAAAATCTGATCTTCTGTGTGCAATCCGTACTCTACACAGCAGATTAAATACTATACAGAACATCAAACATCCATGCATAACATTAAAAAAATAATATACATACATTGCTCATAAAAATTCTCATAAAATAAAAAATTTATTTTATTAAAATAAAATTAAATACTAAAAATATGATTTTCAGTAAACGAACCCTAACAATTTTCTACTTATACTCAAAACTATGCGGACATACATCTGCCTCTACATGACTATCAAAAGTCTTAATCGGTAAGCTCTTTGTAAAAGATCTGCAAGGTTGTCTCCTAATGTAAGATCTATGTCTGACTGAAAATCTAAGTTTGTGTACCCTAAAGGTACTAGATTGTATGCCTGGTAAACTAACATATAATCCTTAGTGCTTTTCAGGTACTTGATTATATATTCTTTACCTCAGTTCAATGCTTCAGCCCTGGGTTAGATTGATATCTGCTAACCATGCCAACAGCAAAGCAGATGTCGGGTCTAGTGCAAAACATAGCATACACGAGGTTTCCTACTACCGAAGCATAAGAAATCGCCTTCGACTTCTCTATCTCATTAGATGTCTTAGGACACTGATTCTTGGATAGAGTGATTCCATACCTGAAAGGGAAAAACTCTTTATTGGAATCATGCATGCTAAAACGAGCAAGGATATCATCGATATACTTTGCTTGTGATAAGCCCAACATTCTTCGTTTATGATCTTGTACATGCTTGATCCCAAGGATGTGACTGGCTTCTCCCAAGTTTCTCATATCGAATTGCCCAGATAACCATTCTTTAACCGTAGATAATGCCCCCACATCATTTTCAATGAGTAAGATATCGTCTACATAAAGTACTAGGAAGATCACTACGATTCCGTCGTGCTTCTTGTACACACAGGACTCATCTGGACTTTGATCAAAATCATAAGATTTTATAGCTTGATCAAACTGACTGTTCCAAGATCTCGATGCTTGTTTAAGTCCATAAATGGATCTCTTAAGCTTGCACAATCATGTGCTCCTAGCCCTTTGCAATGAATCTGTCTGGTCATATCATATAGATACACTCATCAAGACTTCCGTTAAGGAAAGCTGTCTTGACGTCCATTTACCAGATTTCGTAATCGAAATGTGCGATAATGGATAAGAGAATCCTAATAGACTTAAGCATGGCTACCGGCGAAATTTTTTTCTCATAATCGATCCTTTCTTTCTGAGTGAACCCTTTAGCAACAAGCCTATCTTTGAAGATTCAACCTTTTCGTCTGCTTTTCTCTTCTTCTTGTAGATCCACTTGCATCTAAAGATCTACATATTTGTCTTGTAGTACTTCATTGTAGTTATAGGACTTGGTATCCAGTTCTGCCGTGATCTTGTCAAAAGACTCTCATAAGAATATATACCGGTCAGGTTGATGAATAACCCTCCCACTACGACGAGGCACTACCTGTGTCTGTGTACTAGCAGTAACATGCTGTGCAGAATCTGAACTCTGTGCATCAGCACCCTGTTCTTGATTTGCACCTGTCTTGATAATCCCCCTACTAGGATGAGGTAATGGAATATCAGTGACTTGCGGCTTCTCTTCCGTTCTACTGGTATTTTTTTTTAGTTCTTTCAGAATAATTTTGCTATTGGGCCTGTGACCCATAATATAATTCTCTTCTAAGAATCGGGCATTGGTACTAACAATGATCTTCTAATCCTTAGGGTTATAAAATAGACCACCTTTCTTTCCCTTGGGATACCCCAAAACGATTCGGGTAAACTTGAATTACTCATCATAGATCTTACCATCTCAATAAGAGTCATATTCCTTCTTTTTGCTAGACCATTCTGCTGTACAGTGCCAAGTGCAGTCAACTGGGATGAAATCCCCTCTGATGACAAGTAGTCCTTAAACTCTCCCAAGAGATATTTCCCACCACGGTCGGATCGTAGTGTTTTGATACTTTTATCCAGTCACTTCTCCGCCTTCATCTTGAACTCTTTGAATTTTTTAAAGCATTCAGACTTACGGTGCATCAGGTAAATGTATCCATACCTTGAGTAGTTATTAACGAAACTGATGAAGTACTCAAAGCCACCTCTAACCCGGATTGTTATAGGACCACACACATCAGAATGAACTTATCTTCAACTGTTCTTTAGCTTTATAGCCTTTGGCCGAAAAGGGCCTCTTAGTCATCTTATCCTCTAACCAAATTCACAGACTGGAAGTGCCTCTACTTCTAATAAACTCAAAAGTCCATCTGCTACCAGTATGTTTATCCTTTTCAGATTAATATGATCAAAGCGTAAGTGCCAAAGAAATGTTTGGTTCATTAAAGAAGAAAACTTTATCTTATATGAAAAAGTAGATGTGTTATTCATTTCAGTTAGTTCAGTGTAGGAGAGATATGAGATACAACATACAGATTATCCACCAATGTACCAGAACAAATAAAATATTTATTTTTCTTCAAAACGATAGAGTCACCAAAATGAACAGAATATTTGTTCTTTATTAAACTCGAGACTAAAATTAAATTTATTCTAATTGAAGGTACATAAAGACAAACTTTTAGAAGTAGTATCCTATCTCTACTAAAATGGAGAGTAACATCTTCTACTGCAACTGCTGCCACTCTTGTATTATTGCCCATGTGCAGGTAGATTTTTCCATCACCGAGCTGCTTGGTTTTCTAGAACTCCTGCAAAGAATTGTAGACATGATTAGTGGCTCCTGTATCTACACACCAGGTACCAGTAGATAACACTGCTAAATATATTTCAACAACTAGTGAACAGAAATTACCTTGTTTGTTCTGCTTGCTGAGAAAAATCGGACACTGCTTTTTCCAATGCCCAAACAGGTTACAGTGATAGCACTTGCCTTTCGGCTTCTTCACACCAGCTTTCCGTCCCTTCACTGCTTTTAGACTTGTGTTTTCCCGTGTCTGAATATCTTTCTTCTTCTTATCTTTTAGTTTAGAAGAAGAACCATTCTCAGCCACATACACAGAACTTGGCTTCCTAAGAGCACCCTCGGCTGCTTGAAGTTCCTTAAGAAGTTCTGCCAGTGAGTAGTGAGCTAATTTATGGAATAGTTCAGGCAGAACTGCTTAAAACTTTTAGGTAGTGACTGGAGTTTGATATCGACCTGGCTTTTTTCGTCAATTTTAGCTCCAAGGATCTCCAGTTCATTCAGAAGACTGATTATCTTTAGAACATGATCCCTAATTGGTGTACTTTCAGCCATGTTTGCATTCATTAGAGATCTCATGGCCACCTGCCTAGCTGCACGATTTTGATCCCCAAATATTTCTTTGAGATTCATCATCATGTCACAGGCACTGGGCATAGACTGATGCTGATGCTGCAAGACATTTGACATTGAAGCCAAATTGTAACAGCGAGCCATCTAATCAGCTTTCTGCCACTTTTGATGGGCCTGGATTTCCCTTTTGAGAGCCCCTCATCAGGTACTGGTAGATATATCTCAGTTAAAACAAAATTGTAATCCTTAGCAGTTAATACAATGTCCAAGTTCCTTTTCCAGTCAACATAGTTTGGTCCCGTAAGTTAATTTTCTTTGAGAATGGAAGCTAGTAGGTTGAAAACCATTTTAATTATGAGAATCACATAATTAAAATACGGCTAATTATGATGAGAAAAACTTTGAATTCATTTTAATTTGGCTCCTTTTACCATTTTAAAATTAATTCGCCAGCAGCCTGGTAACCTAAGAATAACATGCCTCATTGGAAAGACATTTACTATTCTTCATAAGACTAGACAGTCCAATTCTTTTTAATTTTAATATCTAGGTAACTGACCATACCAAGTAAAATTAAATAGCTGACATAACTTAGGTCCAATATATAATAGCAGTGACTCAGTTGGAGAGGATACTATTATATACAGCTAAGTGTTAACCATCTCCTAATCCCAAATTAATCACTTCGCAATGAACCCTTCAGTTGGAGAAGTGATCTACACTAACAATTATTCAGAATTATCCCTAAAAGAGGTTTGTACCAGCGATACTGCAATTAATTTGTCTGTTGGGGAGGAAGACTTTACTGCCAACACGCAGGGTATAATTGCATCGCCTACAAACTGGTGGTGGAGACCGCAGAATTTATCTCTCCCACTTAGATTTTTAAAATATTTTTGAGGGTTATAAAAGTTTGTTTAATTAAAATAAATTTATTAATTTCGAAAGCCACATAATCTAAAAGAATCAAATATATTTTCGTATATACAATTTCAAAGATTCTGTTTTATCAAACTATCTTTTCGTGTTTAAATGCGTAACAAATAAAATGTAATAAATACATAATTTTTTCTTTAGCTTTTTAGCTAATGTAGTGATTAAATATTTTTATTTATTTTATTTTTTGTTCCACATTTTTCAAAAAATAATAATCTATTTCGATTAAATATTTTTTTATTTAATTAATTCAAAATTCAGAATTAATTTCCACATTTTTCCAAGATATCCGATTTAAAAAATTATCTTAAACGTGATATTTTGTAAAAAAATAAAATACCTAAATTTTTTCTATTTAATTAAAATTAATTAATTAAAAAAAACTTAATTTTATTTTTTATTACAAAATATTTTAATTAAAATCGAATATTCGAATTAATAAAATTAACATGATAAATTAAACCTATATATATATATCATCTACGCAGTTAATAAAAAAATTAATTAATTTTATACTGGCTATAAAAATTAATTTACATTCCAAGGTTATTATGAATAGTGCTTATACTGTTATTGTGAAATAATTATTGATTTGCATATATTTAATATTTATTATTTTAATTCATTAGATGGTGTGATCTTATATGAGTTTATATTCCCGGTGAGTTGGATAACTGTATTATTTATATGGTGAATATTAATTATTGACGAAATTTACATTCTGAAAGATCAGAATTGACGATACCCTTTTAAAAAAACTTATAAGTTTTGACCGGATCAAACTCTGCAGATGGATTTGATTATCTAGCGGTCAAATAAGTTAAGAAAAAGAGCATAATAAATATCAAAATGATGATTAAATTAAATTGTCAGTAATTAAATTTAATTGGCCGGTATCGAGAATCTTAACGTGGAGAGAAATGATAAGTATTTGATAATAAGATCTCAATGCAAGAAGATATTGAGATTATGAGTTAGAGTGTAATTATAGTTCTTTAGTGGTGTGAACTATAAGTCAGTATTTTATGAAAATTACAGAAACTGCTGCTAGTTTTTCATAATTGTAGATACCGTTATGAGGTTTGCTTAATTGCAAAAATCGCTAATACGTATCTGTGTTCTACTGAAAGTTTTACTCATAATTACTTTATAGGTCCCTACTGTAACCCTATAAATATACAAGTAGACTGAACCAGTTTCATAACTTATCTTTCTAGAATAAAGTTGTCTAGGTTTTGTGGGTATGAATTCTTGATAGATTGTAGCCTATTCTACATTCAAGGATCGCATAAGGGAATACAGTATAAAATTTAACAGGAGTTTCAACTCGGATTCAAATCGTAGTTGAAGATTCGACCGGTAAAAAGGCACTCTTCTAAAATTAACTGTTGTTGTACGAGTTTTATTTTTATCGCTAATTATCAAAAGTTTTATCTGGACCTTGTTTCGGCATTTGCCCGTCCAGTTAAGTTTTTCTGAAAATCGTTTACAAAAATAATAATTTTGGCAGTCTTGCCTCCAACAATTGGTATCAGAGCCATTTTATTTTGTATTTACGATTATCGGGGCCGAGCAATTTTAGAACTGTGTTAACTTTCTTTTGTAGGCATTATAATCTCAATTTTATGATTGTCATTTATTTTTCATATTTGATTTAATGGTGTGAATGATGATTATTTTTTTAATCACGGGGGTTGACCGTGATAGATCGAATGTGAGCCTTTGGGACATAGGATTGATGTAATAGCTAGTTTTTATTTTTAAATTATCTGTTTAGATTATTTAAGAATATGTTGAATATATCCAAGAACACAAAGAATGGTGGCGGCACCTGCGGTGGTTTTGGATTTTTACGGATCACGAATTGCAGTAAATTTTTAATGGGTTTAAATAATTTTTTGGTGAGTTTTCTGTAGTATTTATCCATTAAAAATAGAAGCAAAAATAAGTCAAAAATAGCAAAAAAAATTAGCAGAATAGCATCACGACTGGCGGCTTTGCTGGCGGCGATTCAGCGGTAGTTTTGATGATTATTTGGGCCGTTTTGGGAACTATTTTTTGAGCAATTTTTAGGAATAAAATAGCAGCAAAATATACCTTAAAATACTATCCAAAAATCCAAAAAAATTGGGCCAAACAGTGAATTAAAACAGGCGGCAAAACAGGTGGTTTTCTGCGGCGTGGTAGCAATATTCGGGGGCTATTTTCGGACTAATTTTGAGTCGTTCTTCAAAATAACGTGTGGCTGCATCTTTAACTTATTGTTTTCAAAAATGTGGGCGCCAAAGAAGCACTAGCAAAAGCCCAAACAGCCCACTGTTTGGGGCGGTCGCGCACAGGGGCGGCGGCAACAGCTTCAGACAGTTTTTTCGACTGTTCTTTTGGTTGTTTTTAGCATATTTTTTGACAAAAAGATTTCATATTTTGAGATCTTTCTTTTGGTGTAAAGTTCGTAAAAAACGAAGCTCGGATGAGGTGGAAGAAGCTGCCTGAAGTGGGCGGCCAAGGGCAGCGCCGGTGGGCTGCTGGTGGCCAGTGGTTTTTCTCTCTTTCGAGGCTATTTTGTTTTGATATTCTGATATGTTTGAGACTGATATGATATATCTATGTAAATCAGAGTGAATTAGGAAAGTTTGATGCAATTAGGACATATAAATCAGAGACGAACATGGATTATTATAGCTTATCTCTTAAAGAGACTGAAACGCTTCAGTGTTTCACTTGGATCATAAAATCGGGAGATATGCATATCATGTTTATATATATATGAACTGCGTGGATAATTTTATATCTGCTTTATTTATCCTATTAATTTAATTAATTAAAAAATCAAATTTTAATTAAAATATTTTGTAAAGAAAAATAAAATTAAAAAATTTTAATTAATTAATTTTAATTAAATAGAAAAATTTTAGATATTTATTTTTTTACAAAATATCACGTTTAAGATGATTTTTTTTTATAAAATCGGATATGTTGAAAAAAGGTGAGAATTAATTTTGAATTTTGAATTATCTAAATGGAAAAATATTTAATTAAAATAAATTATTATTTTTTCAAAAAATGTAGAACGAAAAATAGAATAAATAAATGCTTTTAATCAATACTTTAGCTGAAAAGAAAAAGAAAAAAAATGTGCATTTATTAAATTTTATTTGCTAGCATTTAAACACAAAAAAATTGTTTGGCAAACTAGAATATTTAGAATCGTGTACACAAAAAAATATTTGATTCTTTCAGATCATGTGGTTTTCGAAATTAATAAATTTATTTTAATGAAACTATTTATTATAACCCTAAAAAATATTTTAAAAATCTAAGTGGGAGAGAAAATATATTCATATATAAATTTCGCGGTCTCTATCACTAGTTTGTAGGCGATACAATTAAATCTTGCGTGTTGGCAATACGGCATTCCTCCCCATCGGACAGATTAATTGCAGTATCGCCAGTATAAATTTCTTTTAGGGTTAATTCTAGATAATTGTTAGTGTGAATCACTTCTCAACTTGAAGGGTTCATTGCGAAGTGATTAATTTTGGATTAGGTGATGGTTAACACTTAGCTGTATATAATAGTATTATCTCCATATGAGTCACTGATATTATATACTGGACCGAAACTATGTCAGTTATTTAATTTTACTTGACATGGTTAATTGCCTACATAGTAAAATTAAAAAGAATTGGCCTGTCTAAACTAACGATGAATAATAGATGTCCTCCCATCGAGTATAATAGTATTATCTCCATATGAGTCACTGATATTATAAACTGGACCGAAACTATGTCAGTTATTTAATTTTACTTGACATGGTTAATTGCCTACATAGTAAAATTAAAAAGAATTGGCCTGTCTAAACTAACGATGAATAATAGATGTCCTCCCATCGAGGCATGCTATTCACAGGATTCTAGGCTGCTGGCGAATTAATTTTAAAATAGTAGAAGGAACCAAATTAAAATAAATTTAAAGTTTTGCTCGTCATAATTAATGGTATTTTTTAATTATGTGATTCTCAGGATTAAAATAGTTTTTCAACCCACTCGCTTCAATATTAAAAAAACAAACTTACGGGACCAAATTATGTTGACTGAAAACGAAACTTGGACATTGTCTTAACTGTCGAGGATTACAAATTTGTATTAACTAAGATATGTCCATCGGTACCTGATGTGGGGACAACCGAACAGGAAACCTAGGCCCACCAGAAGTGGCAAAAAGCTGATCAGATGGCTCGCTATTATATTTTGGCTTTAATGTCAAATATTTTGCAGTATCAGCATCAGTCTATACCTAGTGCCTATGACATGAATTTGAATCTCAAAGAAATATTTGGCGATCAAAATCATGCTGCTAGGCAGGTGGCCATGAAGTCTCTAATGAATGCAAACATAGTTGAAGGCACTCTAGTTAGGGATCATGTTCTGAAGATGATTAGTCTTCTAAATGAACTGGATATCCTTGGAGCTGAAATTGGCAGGAAAACCCAGGTTGATATCATACTCCAGTCACTGCCTGAAAGTTTTAAACAGTTTTTCCTGAACTATACCACGAACAAGCTCAGCTTTTCATTGGCAAAATTTCTTAAGGAACTTTAGGCAGCTGAATGTGTTCTTAGGAAGTTAGGTTCTATGTATTTGGCTGAGAAGGGTTCTTCATCTAAGCTGAAAGGTAAGAAGAAGAAAAAGGTTCAGACACAGGGAGGCACAACTCCATAAGCAGTTAAGGGACCAAAAGCTGGTGTGAATAAGTCGAGAGGCAATTGCTATCACTGTAACTAGTTTAGGCATTAGAAAAAATAGTGTCCAATTTTTCTCAATAAGGAGAACAAACCATGTAATTTCTATTCACTAGTAGTTGAAACATGTTTAGCGGTGTTATCTACCGAAACCTAGTGTGTAGATACGGGAGATACTAATTATGTCTGTAATTCTTTACAGGGGTTCTAGAAAATCAGGCAGCTCAGTAATGAAAAAATATACCTGCACATGGGCAATAATACAAGGGTGGCAGCAGTTGCAGTAGGAGATGTCACTCTCAATTTTAGTAGAGATATGATACATTTTCTGAAAGATCGTCTTTATGTACCTTCAATTAGAAAAAAATTAATTTCAATCTCGAGCTTAATAAAGAACAAATATTCTGTTCATTTTGATGACTCTGTGGTTGTGAAGAAAAATAAATATTTTATTTGTTATGGTACTTTGGTGAATAATCTGTATGTGGTATTTCCTATCTCTCATACACTGTAACTAATTGAAATGAATAGTACATCTAATTTACCATATAAGAGAAAGCTTCATTCTTTAATGAATCAAATATTTTTTTGGCATTTACGCTTAGGTCATATTAATCTAAAAAGGATAAACAGACTGGTAGCAGATGGACCTTTGAGTTCATTGCAAGTGGAGGCACTTCCAGTCTGTGATTCTTGCTTGGAGGGTAAGATGAGCAAGAGGCCCTTTCGGCCAAAGGTTATAGAGCTAAAGAATCGTTGGAGCTAGTTCATTCTGTTGTGTGTGGTTCTATGAAAATTTGGGCTAGAGGTGATTTTGAGTATTTCATCAGTTTTATTGATGACTACTTAAGGTATGGATACATTTACCTGATGTACCGTAAGTTTGAATATTTTAAAAAATTCAAAGAATTCAAGGCAGAGGTGGAGAAGCGTCTGGCTAAAAGTATCAAATCACTACGATCCGACATTAATGGAGAATACCTTTTTGGAGAGTTTAAGGATTACCTGTCATCAGAAGGGATTACATCTCAATTGATTGCACTTGGCACTCTGTAGCAGAATGGTGTAGTAGAAAGAAAGAATAGGACTCTTATGGAGATGGTAAGGTCCATGATGAATTATTTAGGTTTATCCGATTCATTTTGGGAGTTCGCTATAGAGACAACGGTTTATATTATGAACTTGATACCTTTTAAGTCTGTACCTTCTATTCTACAGAATTGTGGACCGGGCATAAGCTTAGTCTGAAACACATTCGAATTTTGGGGTATCCAGCACATGTGCTAAAAGGGAACGCGGGTAAGTTAGAACCGAGAACAGAAGTCTATTTTTTGTGGGGTATCCTAAGGGAACGAAGAGTGATATGTTTTATAATCTTAAGGATCAGAAGGTCATTGTTAGCACCAATATCCGATTCTTGAAAGATGATTATATTATGAACCACAAGCCCAAAAGCAATATTATTCTGGAAGAACTAAGAGGAAATACTAGTAGAACAGAAGAACAAGTCACTGATATCCCATTACGTCCTCGTAGTAGAAGGATTATCGGGGCAGGTGAAAATCAAGAACAAGGTGCTGATGCACATGGTTCAGATTCTACACAGCGTGCTACTGTTAGTACACAGACACATGTAGTACCTCGTCGTAGTAGGAGGGTTTTCATCAACCTGATCGGTATATGTTCTTGGGAGAGTCTTTTGATAAGCTCTTTGTAGAACTAGATACCGAGCACTCTAACTATAATGAAGCACTCCAGGACAAAGATGTAGATCTTTGGCAAAGGGCTATGAATTCAAAGATGGAATCTATGTATTCTGATCAGGTCTAAGAACTTGTAGAACCACCTGAAGGGATAAAACCTATTCGATGCAAGTGGTTCTACAAGAGGAAGAGAGAAGTAGACAGGAATGTTGAAACATTCAAAGTTAGGCTTGCTGCTAAAGGGGTCACTCAGAAAGAAGGGATGGATTATGAGGAAACCTTTTCATCGGTAGTTATGCTTAAGTATATCTGAATTTTCTTATCCATTGTTGCTCATTTTGATTACGAAACTTGAAAAATGGATATCAAGACAACTTTTCTTAACGAAAGTCTTGACGAGTGTATCTATATGATACAAGCAGACGGATTCATCGCAAAGGACGAGGAACACATGTTGTGTAAGCTTAAGAGATCAATTTATGAACTTAAGCAGGCATCGAGGTCTTAGAACATTCGATTTGATCATGCCATTAAGTTTAATAGTTTTGATCAGAGTTTGAATTAGTCCTGTGTGTACAAGAAGTGTGACGGAAGCGTGGTGATCTTCTTAGTACTTTATGTAGACGATATCTTGCTCATCGAAAGCGATGTGGGGGCATTATCTACAATTAAAGTATGGTTATCTAGGCAGTTCGATATAAAGGACTTGAAAGAATCCAGTCACATCCTTGGGATCAAGCTCGTGCGAGATCAAAAACAAATGATGCTGGGCTTATTACAAGCAAAGTATATGCTGATATCTTTACTCATTTTAGCATACAGGATTCCAATAAAGGGTTTCTCCCTTTGAGGAATGGAATCACTTTATCCAAGGATCAGTGTCCTAAGACACCTGATGAGATAGAGAAGATGAAGATGGATCCTTATGCTTCGACAGTAGAAAACTTCATGTATGCTAAGTTTTGTACTAGACCCGACATCTGCTTTACCGTTGGCATGGTTAGCAGATATCAGTCTAATCTAAGGCATGAGCATTGGACAGCGATAAACAATATAATTAAGTACCTAAAAAGAACTAAGAATTATATGTCGGTTTACCAGGCAGATAGTCTAGTATCTTTGGGGTACACAAACTCAGATTTCCAGTCTGATAGGGATTCTCGTTAGTCTATCTCAGAATATGTGTTTACCTTAGGAGATGAAGCTATAAGTTAGAGGAGTATCAAGCAGTCTTACATTGCTGATTCCACCATGGAGGCCAAGTATGTGGTAGCTTCTGAAGCAGCTAAAGAGGCCATTTGGCTCAAGAACTTCCTATTGGATCTAGATGTGGTACCTTCAGTTCAGTCGACTATTACACTTTACTGTGACAATAGCTAGGCGATTGCAAACTCGAAGGAGCCAAGGGTCCACAAGAAAGGAAAGCACATTGAGTGTAAGTATCACCTAATACGAGAAATTGTACAGAGAGGTGATGTTGATGTGACCAAGATTGCATCAAGAGACAATCTTGCAGATCCTTTTACAAAGAGCTTACCGGTTAAGACTTTTGATAGTCATGTTGAGGGCATAGGAGTCAGATGTCGGGTAGCATGATTTTGAGTATAAATAGGAGATTGTTAAGGTTAGTATACTGAAAATCATATCTTTAGTATTTAATTTTATTTTAATAAAATTATTTTTTTATTTTATGAGAATCTTTATGAGCAATGTATGCATATTATTTTTTTAATGTTATACATGGATGCCCGATATCCTGTTATATTTAATCTGGTGTGTAGAGTACGGATTATACACAGAAGATCAAATTTTAGGTTCTTGCAGAATATAAGTTTTATGTTCATAGTTTAGATGGAAATGGACATACCATCGGTACGACTATAGTACAGAGTTTTAGTAGGCTTGTCTTGGTTTTGGAGAACAGATAATTAATTTTATACTGACTATATAAATTAATTTATACCATAATGTTATTATGAATAGTGCTTATACTCTTAATTCTAAAATAATTATTGATTTGAGTATATTTAATATTCGTTGTTTTGATTCATTAGATGATGCAATTTTATATGAGTCTATATTCCATGTGAGTTGGATAGCAGTATTATTTATATGGTGAATATTAATTATTGACAAAATTCACATCCAAAAAGATTAGGATTGACGATACCCCATTAAGGAAGCTTATAAGTTTTGACCGGGCCAAACTTTATAGATAGATTTGATTATCTGATGGTCAAATAAGTTAAGCGGAAGAATTTAAAAAATACCAAGATGCTGATTAAATTAAATTGTTAATAATTAAATTTAATTGGCGGGTATCGAGAATCTTAACGTGGAGAGAAATGATAAGTATTTAATAACAATATCTCAATACAAGAAGATCTTGAGATTATGGGTCATAGTGCAATTATAGTTATTTAGTGGTGTAAACTGTAATTTAGTATTTTATAAAAATTGCAGAAACCGCTGCTAGTTTTCCATAATTGTAGATACCACTATGAGGTTTACTTAATTGCGAAAACCGCTGATACGTGTCTATGTTTCGCTAGAAGTCTTACTCATAATTACTCCACAGGTCCCTACTGTAGTCCTATAAATATGCGGGTAAGCTGAACCAGTTTCATAATGCGTCTTTCAAGACTAAACTATCTAGGTTCTTCCGGTACGAATTCTTGATAGATTGTAGCCCACCATACATTCAAGAATCGCATAAGGGAATACAGTAGAAGATCTGACAGGAGCTTCAACTTGGATTCAAATCGTAGTTGAAGATTCTACTGGTAAAAATGTACTTTTCTAAAATTAACTATGGTTGCATGGGTTTTATTTTGATTATTCGTCATCAAAAGTTTTATCTGGAGCCCGTTTCGGCATTTGTCTGTTTAGTTAATTTTTTCCAGAAATAGTTTACAAAAATAATGATTTTGGTAGTCTTGCCTCCAGCACGGCCGCCATTCCACCCATCCACTCTTAGCATCATTCGACCCTGAAATTGAGTGCACTTTTAAGACGGCCTTGCAATCTTCACTCACAATACACACCATACACACGACCTTGGCAGACCAAAATCAAGAAGACCAACAGATCAAGTCTCTGATCGAGTATTACACTCCTTTAGAATATATGTCACCTTCTTGCATCCAACCCCTTACGGTTGGAACGTCACACTACGAGATTAAGTACAACATAATTCAAATGCTCACATTTTTTATGTACTTAGAAAGGAACACGATTACAACTTAGGTTAAATTACAACATAGATTCTTAAAGAAATACTTTCCGATAGGTTAGACTAACTAAATTTGACCCGTCATCCCGAGTTTCACCCAACTCGTCGGTGAGACCTTTCACAAGACTTGGAAACGCCTTAAGGATCTCATTAGAGCCCGCCTTTACCACCAGATACCCAAGTGGCAACTAGTGCAATTCTTTTACGACGGGTTGATGCCTCAACACTGTCAATTTGTGGATGCTTCTTGTGGTGGAACGTTTATGTTGAAAAATGAGAACGAAGCCTGGAGTCTCTTTGAGAGTTTGAGTGAAAACTCCCGACACCAAGCCCCAGCCTCTCGTACTGACTGGTTTATAGCCTCTTCCACCTCAAAAACTCGCGACATGTACGAGGTTGCACAATCTCCCAACCTTGTGACCACACTGACATAGACTCTAAGCTAACTCCTGACTAGTGATCCAACTGCAGCATCCTCTGTCCCACCACATGTCTATCCAAAACCATGTACATTGTGCGCTAGCCTAACCCACTTTGTCACTAAATGCCTCGTCGCTGCACAATACCCTGAGTTTGTGCATGAAAAAGATAACGTGGTACAAGGTTTCTCCCGTCCGACCAATGACCTTTTTTCCAATACCTATAATTCGGGTTTGAGAAACCATCCAAATCTTTCCAAGTGGCAACAACCCAATCTAGGTGATATGCCAGCTCCACCTCCTAAGCTCGTGTACCCTAACACTTATAATCAGTCGGCCTATCTGCCTCCTCCGGTTCCTCAGCCTACTCTACAAGCCCCTCTTTGAAACTCGACTTTTGAGGAGAAAGTTTTAACGACTTTGGAAGACTTAGACACAAGAACTCAACTTTGAGTTCCCATTCCCAGTCTATTGCTAAGCTAGAAACCCAGGTTGGGCAGTTAAATGCCTTAAATTGCCGAGAGAACGACAAGCTACCTAGCCAACCAATGACCAATTTTAAGGGTTAGTTTGCCGTAAAGAGTTAACCAACCACTAGTGGCGAATACCACGAATAAGCACATGTGGTTATCACTCTTAGAAATGAACGAGAACTTAAAACTCGTCCCGAGAATATTGTAACAACCATAATCTCTCATGACCCAGAGTCGTCTAATGGCTCTAAGACCGGCCCTCTCACTCATCTCCTACACCCTCAGCACCTGCTGACACGTCATCACCTCCCTTACCTACTCCTCGTGAGTCACTAATGACTCTACCACCATCCGGACCCCAAGCTTCATTTCCCACGTTCCTCGATAGGCCACCACCTTTTAATAAAAAGGGAGCCTCAATCGATGACGTGCTTGAACTTTTTAAGCAAGTCAAGATCAACCCGCCGCTCTTAGATGCCATTAAGCAAGTTCCCTCTTACGCTAAGTTCCTAAAAGACCTTTGCACACATAAGCGTAAGTCAAAAACCAATATCCCAAAAAAGGTCCTCCTCACTGAGTAGGTTAGTGCTGCTCTAGGATACGATACTATATCCAAGCTTAAAGACCCGGGGACTCCTATCATCTCATGCGTCATCGGCGATCACTCGATTGATTGTGCCCATCTCGACCTAGGAGCCAGTGTCAACCACCTTCCCTACTCAGTGAATGAGAAATTTGGGTTAGGCGAGCTCAAACCGATACTGGTCACTCTATAGTTAGTTGACCGGGAAGTCAAAATCTCATGCAGAGTCATAGAGGGCGTGTTTGTCAACGTTGACAAGTTCCTTTTTCCTGTCAACTTCATCGTCCTTGACACCAAGCCTAATGTAGACACCCCAATCTGACCAAGTCAAATCTTAGGCACCCATCTCGAATGCGCCCCAATGAAGAAAGTATGAGAATCGTGCTCAAAGATACTCCAAAGTAAGCAAAAAATCACGAATATAACTCAAAATCCAAAAGTCCTAAAAAAAATCTTTAGGCTGTGACATTCCCATCCACACGGCTGCCACGTTTTTGAAAACCCTATAACAGGCCGTGTCCTTACTCTCACGGTCGTAATCTTTTTTGAAAACCCTAAATCAAGCTGTGACTTTCTTTGTCATGATCGTTACTTTTTTGTCCGGCTGTTAATTTTTAGAGTCACAACTATCCTTTTCATCACCTTAAAGGTAGCGACCTGCACTACACAAAAGCAAAAAGGTAGCGACCGTCACAATTACCCCTTTTTGGACAGGTGGTAGCATCCTAGAAGGGGTCTGTGTTGCTCACCTTGCCTATAAATAGGCGGCAATTCCAAGCAGAAATTAAGAGAGAAACACATTGAGGCCTAAACTTTATCAAAGTACTCTCCCATTAGATATTTTCCCATCTGTCCTATACTTTTCGAGTCTCACTTGTGTTCTTGCTTGCCTTGGAGGAGTTCTTAGAGCATATATATTGGCTTGGAGGTATCGTATTCTTATCACCGAGGGGCCATTCGAGGTGGATATTCACACAAGGTAACCTTAAAATTTCACGACTCTTCTTAAACCTTCATCTTCTTCTCTCAAGGGTGTCGTGGATAAGGTTTTCCATTGTTTTATTGCTTGTTTATCGTTCGTTTCAATGTAAACATTTATTTTCTCCAAGTTTTTCATTATTAGCAGTATATTCATACCCCTTAGTTTCGTATTTTTATAGTTATTTATATTCTGTTTCGATACTCACAAGCATACTGAACACATCAAAAGCTTTATGAGGTTATGAAACATGATAGTCGCGACCTTTATATGTCACGGCCGTATGTTTTGTTAAACCCATAATAACGACCGTGCACTATTGATTAGCACTGGTACATTTGTGCCTTTTTTTACTCATGGCTGTAGCTTCATGTTGTGACGGCCGTGACATTGTTTTAAGGCCAAAAAAGTCCAAACCCTCTTCAAAACTCTCTGTTATTTGTTGATTTCAAGTTTGTGCATCATTTTATTGCTTTGTTTAGTATTTTCTTATTTTTGTATCTCTGTTTAATTTCCTGTTGGGTAATGGATGGTAGATTTGGCTTAGACCAAATGGGTTATGATCTCCATTCTATGTACCTCCATAACTTTACGTTATGAGGTTATGCAAATATGATGGCCACGTGTTATATCTTCTTTTGTTGTTACGGGTGTGACATCGTTTAGCTACAGCTGTGATGTTTTGTAAGGCCAGTAACATGGAAAGGTATTTTAATCATTCTATTATTCATATTTGATATCACGTATATTCTGTTTAGAGTTATTGCTTGTATAGAGGATGAAGGGTGGTGGACCTAACCTAATACCAATAGGATATGGTCTCTGTCCTGCATAGCCTATTCATTTGAGTATGTTTTAAGTTTTGTGCAATGTATATACCATTTTTTGTACCCTTAAAAACCATGGCCACGATATTTATTTGTTACGGTCGTGAGATAGTTTTATTATGTTCTTTGCGGTAACCTTATTTTTGTCACGGCCGCTTGTTTAGTGACTATTTTTTGTTACAGCCACAACATTTGTTGTTAAGGCCGTGAGTTTTGTACATAATCAGTAGCTTAAATATGATGTTTAAGTCTCTTTTTCTTGTTCTGTACAGTCTGTTTACAACATGATACAGATAGAAACATTGTTGCATGACCCTTAGAATCTTACTTATTTGTTTTATCACCTACTCGCATATTTTTTTTTTGCTTTGCTTTGCTCAAGCAATACATGTGGCATATCTAGAAATAATAACCAAGTTGAATGACTCTAGGATCGTAGTTAAGTTTTGTTTCATTGCTTGCTTTTGTTTGAACTCTCTTTAACCTCTCGTTCTATATATGTTACTTTAAAAAAGTTTACAACAAGAACCAATATTGACAAAGTAGAGACCAACCTCATGGTTGGGCAAAAAAGGTGTCTAACACATTCTCTTTTCGTACCTTAACCCCCGAATCCTCTTTTTCTCTAGTTACATTGTTTAAAAGACCCGCAACATTCTTTTTATTTTTCTTGGTTTTTCTCAAAAACCAAGTGGTAACTCCATTTTTCTAAAAATGATGCTCAAATATCTTGGATTTTTGTTTTAAAAAGAAAAACAATATTTATCTAAAAATAATAGATATCTAGTGCATCCCACGTGAGACCCAAAACATCCGTAGCTTTTTCTGGCGATTCTGTTGGGGACTGATTTTTCAAATAAAATCATAAGAGAGAAAAACTTGAAATATCAATGGTTCTTGTTGTAAACTTTTCATCAGTATTCGCATTTGTATTTGCATGTTTGTGTGCTTAGTTCTCAAACCCCCACTTTGCCTACCCGATACCCCGGTCAATTTATTGTCTCAGGGCTCTGTCGGGGAAGCTAACAAACTTTATGGCCGCATGCTTTCATAGATGTGGTAAAAAGAGTTATTGCGTATTACTTGATCATGCTTTGCACCATTCCTGGCATTGGGAGGTATATTCTTGACTCTATTCAGAAAGTACACTGACTGAAAACCTACCAGCCTTTTCATGTGCATATAGATTCTTAAAACTCTTCTTTTAGGTTCAATAAATCTTTTAAGGTTATCTAATTTTCTTTTTATGGATGCTTATACTTGTATAGCTAGCACCTCGATTAGGATTATTTTTTGTCTTCCCGATTTGTCATTGAGAGTGAGTTATTTTGAGTTTAGGCTTGGCTAATGAGTCTTCCGGTTTACGTGAGCTCTTTCAGCTCAGAGACCTGGGATAATAGCACTAAGAAGAGAAGAACCTATACCCATTTGGGCCCGATCTCTGAGTGAAAGATTTAGATGTATCGATGGCAGACCCATAGTTGACTATGGCTAAATATGATGAGGGCAATTCTGGAATTACAATGGACTGTTGAAGGTGTTAGTGCCGTTATAACAAATTAAGCTAGGATCTAGACTCAGTGTCAGGCTCAGATATAAGCTTTGTAGACTCGGGTTACAGACCCTAATGTGGTTGTTCTGTATGACCCCGAGGATGGTATAGGAGATAATATTTGGGATGATAATGTGGGACTCGATGGAGCCCAACCAATAGTTATACAACCTGTCCGACTGGGAATCCCAAAAATCTTGGCCACTAAGGAGTCGATCTTGTCTGATAAGGTCAACAAGTTGGAGAAGATCTTGAGGAAAGCCCAAGGAGTTAAAGACTATATGCTAGATGTTGAGGGTCTTTGTTTGTTCTCCGATGCTAAGCTGCCCGAGAAGTTTAAAATATTCGATATGGAGAAATTTGACGAGACCGGGGACCCGAGGATCCATTTGAGAATGTATGTGGGAACTTTTTCACCAATGGGTATCAGTGATCATTTGAAAGCCTAGCTTTTCCAGCGGTCTTTGTCAGGAGATGCTCAAAAATTGTTTTTGTCTTTAGATGCTGCAAAGGCAAGAATGTGAGAGGATATTGCAACTGCATTTGTTAATCAGTACAACTACAACATCCAGCTCGATGTCACCACTCAGGAACTCGTGATCATCCGGTGGGAGGCCAAAGAATCTTTTGTTGAGTTTCTGACCTGGTGGAGGGCTAAGGCAGCCAAAATGACAAATCAACCCACTGAGAACGAACAAGTAAGAATGGTGGTGAAGAACTTGCAGCTGCAGTTCCATAAGTATTTGATCACACAGTCGTTGATGACATTTCAGCAGGTATTCGATGATGCGATATAGATAGAAGACGCACTGTAGTCTAGGGATATTGAGAAGGGAGAACCGAGTCAGAAAATAGTTTGAAAATTGTATGCCAATAATCAGAGAAATGCCGCCAATACCATGAGCCAAAGTTATGAAGTGAACTTGCTGAATCTCAACCTGAATCAAGCTAGCCCATCTGTCCAGCCAGCTACCCAAATTCCACCCCGAAACCAAAAAAGAACCTTCACCCAACTCACTATGCCATTAACATCTATCTTGAGCCGTCTGATTGAAGGGGGTCTTCTAAGGCCTTTAGAGCCAATCCCGCTCCCAAATCCTTTGCCGCCTAAATATAATCCTATCCAATAATATGCCTTCCACCAGGTGCACGGTCACTTAACCAATAATTACATGAGGCTCTGGCATGAGATTCAGAACTTGATAGATAAAAAATTGATTCCTCCATTGACTGCCACTCAAAAGTCGAATGTCACCACTAACCCTCTGCTGAACCATGTGAACCAGCAAAATGTAAACGTCGTTGAAAGAGAATTGAAAGGATTTGATCCCATAAAATTCATAGTCTCTGCAATAGAACCAAAGCCAATTATAGCTCTGTCGTCTGATCCAGAAGTACTGCTACTTGACGACCTTATTCAGGATCTGATAAATGATGGTTTCAAGAATTTCTCGATCTTTATCGTCCACGAGGAGGAAGTTCCTCCCCCTATAAACAAAAATGATGAGGAAGATGAAGAAATCAGATGACTGTGAAAAGATCTTGCCCGCCTTGAGGCATTAGATGATTTAGAAGAAGAAGGAATCAACATCAAGTGGCATGTTTTGACCATCCCAAGCAATGATATAGCTTGGCACTGAGGGGTAGCTTGGTATGGGGAAGGCAACTCGAGTTTTAAAATAGAAGAAACATGAAAAATAGTGTCAAAATTAGGAGAATTCTCGAACAGGAAGGACATCGACAGTGAAAGTAAGCAGGAAGAAAATTCACCCCAAGTGAATTTATTGAGAACCGCAAGTCTTGCGTTTGATCATTCTATATACATTGTTCCTCTTCACGAGCCAAAGCGAAGAACACCTCTACCCGAGGGACCGATCTTATGTTCTCTCGAATGGGACTACTAAAAAGAAAACAACATATGAGAGTTATAAGAGATAGAATAGGAATTCATGGACATAGAATACGATGAAGGAGAGGATATGCCAAAATAACATTCGATAGTCGAAGAACCGTGTGACCATGAAGGCCCGTGGGGCCATGGGGCCCTCCCCCTCCATATGATTATGAATACCCGTTTGACGAGGTATAACTGCTGCAACTCTTTGAGCTAGAGGACAATATTGGTGAAGAGCTCGATTGGTTTTCGCAAAACGTAATGGGAATTGATGAAGATTTCTGGGAAAATGAAGGGAATAATGGAGAGAGAGCAAGCACAGACAATTTCTGGGCCTTCCGAGAGAAAGGATGCCTGGTGGTCAAGATTCAGGAAGTGGTTGACCAGTTTGAAGGACAATGGGAACCCGAAGATAGATAGAACATTTAACAAGGAGTGGGAGACATGTTAAGCACGCACAGCTAGAGAAGGGGCAACCAAGGGCCACAGAGGAACCAAGAAAGCAGGCAGAAAGAGTAGAAAGACAGAATAGTGAAGATGAAGATATAGTTCTAAAATAGCTTAAGAAGACACAAGCCAATGTAACCTTTTGCGGGTTGCTTGTGCCATCCCACAGGCACCAGCAGACAGTCCTAAAAGCTTTGAATAGTGTGGACATACCAATTGATGTTTCTCCCAACCAACTGGTTGGAATGCTCATATTTGAGAAGCAGTCTAGCGTTATTTCCTTCAGTGACAGATATTTTCCAACAGAGGGGCCATCCCACAATAAGCCGTTGCATTTAATCGTTATCTAGAGAAATGGGTACCAATTATTTTGGGCGACAACGGTTCTGCCCTCAACGTATGCTCGCTACGAACATCTTATTGCCTAGGATTGAAAATGAAAGACTTCAAGCTGAGTGCACAAGGGGTACAAGCATATGATAACACGTGAAGAGATATCTTAGGATTTATGACTTTTTCTATAATAGTGGAAACTTTGGAGAGTGAAGTAGAGTTTCATGTTCTTGATGTGCCGGCATCATTCAATCTGCAACTAGGAAGGCCATGGTTCTATGACCCATCGATTGGAGCAGTCCCGTCCACCCTACACCAAAAGATAAAGCTGATCAAAGAGGGAGTAACTATCACTATACCGGGTGAGACTAGCTTGCGAACCTACTTAATGATGCTATCCCACTTCTTGAGATCCAACATGGGGAGGAGGATTTCTTATTAAACGGGTTTGATTTTGACGAAACCAAGGCCGTACAAGTTCTGATAAATGATGAGGGAAACTATGTGAATCCAAGGGTTATAGCCATGATGAAGGAAATGTACTACTTTTCATGCATGGGGTTAGGTAAGCATCTGCAAGGGATTTTAGAGCTAATCCTGGTGAACCTTAATCGTCATAGATACGGACTGGGATATAAGCCAGGACTGAGAGAATCAAGCATGGGGAAGTATAGGCTGACGCTGAATGGACATTTCATCAAAGAAAGGGATGATTTCCCTTACTGTGGGTTCCTCGAACAATGGATAGAAGAGAAAACTAACAAGAAGTTGCCAAGGCTGGAGATCTTTTTTAGCCATCAACTATCCGATAGTGATGAAGAGGTTAAGATTTGGTAGATCTTTGTGAAGAAGGAGATCTAGAATCTTTCTTCAATGAAGAGATGGCCCATGTGCGTTTAGGCAAGGATGATGAAGACGAGGACGTGTTATTGATGGAAGCTGATGAGCCTGTGGATCACACCTCACTTATCATGGATGCAACTAAAATGAAAAATAGTCAGTCTTTTGAGTTTTTTATTATGCATGATGTAATAAGTGAGTTGGAGTCCGAGTCTATGGAATTTGTCTTTACCAAGTCAGTTAACGCTAAGTCCGCCGAGAATGCATCTATTGGCATCCCGAGCCCTTTTCATTTTGAGTCTCAGGATGTAACCTTTTGAAATCAATAAAATGAAATCAAATTTTGCTTATTTTGTTGTGTCTCAAATGTTTTGTCTTGATTTCAAAAATTTTAATGAATTCGACGAGGATATCCCCCAAGAATTAAAATTTTTAATCGAAAAGGAAGAAAAAATGCGAGCTAAACCTGTAACCAAAGAAACTATTTTAGTAAATCTTAATAATGAAAAAGATCCACAAATGGTTCAAGTTGATTCCACACTATCTTTAAAGGATCGTGAACAACTAATCTTTTTATTAAAGGAATTTAAAGATATTTTTGTATAGTCCTACGAAAATATGCCTGGCATAGACCTCGACATTGTACAGTACTAAATCCCTCTGTACCCCGATGCCAAACTCGTTAAGCAAAAGCTGGGAAGGATTAGACCAGATTGGACCCTCAAGATCAAGGAAAAAGTTACTAAAGAGATAGACGCCTGATTGCTCATGGTCACAGAGTACCCGAAATGGGTTGCTAATATTGTTTTAGTACCAAAAAAGGATGGAAGGATTCGGGTACGTGTCGACTTTTGGGATCTCAATAGGGCTAGACCAAAGGACGACTTTCCTCTCCCCCATATAGACATATTGGTAGTAACATTGCTATGAACGTACTCTTGTCTTTTATGGATGGACTTTCAGGGAATAAGTAGATTCTGATGGCTCCAAAATATCGAGAGAAGACTACCTTCACGATACCTTGGGGCACCTATTGTTATAGGGTCATGCCATTTGGACTAAAGAATGCAGGAGCAACCTACCAAAGGGCTTTAACCACGTTGCTGCATAACATGGTACATAAGGAGGGAGAAGTATATGTGGATGACATGATCATGAAATTCAAAACCCGAGAAGGGCACGTCGCCACACTAAGGAAATTCTACGAGCGGATCAGAAAGTACAAGATGCGCTTGAACCGTCAGAAGTGTGCCTTCGGAGTTATAGCAGGGTAGATGCTTGTATTCATGATCACACAACGAGGCATAGAGGTAAACCCATCAAATATCCAAGCCATTTTTGAAATACCTTCCCCGAAGACCGAGAAGGATGTAAGGAGCTTCTTGAAAAAGATTCAGTTCATCAGCCAATTCATCGCCAAACTAACCACTACCTATGAACTCCTATTTTGACTCTTGAAGAAAGGGACCAAGTTTTAGTGGGACCAGCAGTGTCAGGACGCCTTCAAAGCCGTACAAAAGTATTTGTAAAATCCTTTAATTTTATCACCACCAGAACCTGGCAATCCTCTGATACTATACCTATCAATGACTGATTCAACAATGGAGTGTATGCTTACACAGGAAGATGAAGCCAAGGTAGAAAGAGTTGTCTAATCTTGAGTAAGAAGATAACCGAATACAAACGGCGGTATACGCCTTTGGAAAAGACTTGCTGGGTGCTAGTCTGGGCGTCTAAGAAGTTATGTCATTACATGCTAACACACCGAGTTGTTCTAATCTCAAGGATGGACCTGCTCAAATACCTCTTTGAGAAGCCAGCATTGACAGGAAAGTTAACCCGATGGCTGCTGATGCTAGCCGAGTTTGATTTGTAGAGTATGTCACGAGGAAATTAGTAAAAGAAAGAGCCGTTGTAGAGTTCTTAGCCAGCCACCCTATCAACGGAGAAGAAGAGCCTGAGTTTGAGTTTCCCGATGAGCAAGTGCTAAAGATTGAGAAGGATCTGTGGACCCTCTTTTTTGATGGAGCCTCAAACCAATGCGGTTACGGGATAGGGATACTCCTTGTCACTCTCGATGATTCTCATATTCCTTTGGTTTTTAAGTTGAGTTTTGAGGTCACTAACAATCAGGCCGAGTACAAAGCATGCTTAGCCGGGTTAGAAGCTGCCTTGGAACTAGGGACAAGAAAGTTGAAAGTCATAGGAGACTCAGCTTTGGTCGTATCCCAGGTAAAGGGAGAGTGGAAGGTTAAAGAAGAAAAGCTAGTCTAGTATCACCGAGAGCTTGAGGTAATGATTCCTTGCTTTGAAAGCATGGTATTCACTGATGTTCCAAGATTACATAACAAGTTTACCGACGCCTAGGCCACTCTGGCATCAATGATAGACATACCACCCGGGATAAGGATGAGGCCTTTGAAAATTCAACAAAAGGATGCACCTATGATCAGTAACATTGCTATTACTCAAGAAGCCAATGACGGGTTACCATGGTATCATGACATTACGAAATTCATCGAGAAGTGAGAATATTTGAGCCGAGCCAATAAAAAGGACCAGAGAGCTATCAGGAGACTCGCCGCACAGTTTGTAATCTGCAAAGGAAAACTGTACAAAAGAGAATATTTGGGAGTCAATAAGCTTTGTGTTGACACGAAAGAGGGACGTAAGGTGATGAGAGAAATTCACAGAGGAGTTTGCGGACCTCACATGAGTAGGATGATGCTGGATAAGAAGATCCTGCGCCAAGGATATTTTTAGATGACCATGTGTAGACACCCAATTTGACATCGCCTAATCTTAGGCGAATCCGATGGTGAAAACAGATGGAATAGTGCCCCAGTACGATCCTCGGGAAATGATCCAAGCTCGGTATTTGAACCCAGAATCTTTGAACCAAATAAAATTTTATCGAACCATCAAAACTTACTACCCAAGTAAGGCGACCGCCAACTTGCAATGTGGCTCCCGCCATAGAACTTTGTAGAAACCATAGCCCAAAGTGGCGACCGCCACCTTCGATCATGGCGACCGCCCACTCCCATTGTGGCGACCGCCATAGAATTTTGAGGAACCTTTCAAAAACACGGTGACCGCCAACTCCCATTGTGGCGACCGCAAACTCCAAATGGCCTGACGTGTCCCAAAATGTGGCAACACCTCATTGGTTGAAGAATTCTATAAATACCGTACCCCAGCGTACGTTTTTAGTACGAATTTTAAGTGAGAGAGACTCTACCGATATACTGAGCGATCCCGAGCCTCGACGCCGAAACCCTGCCGAACCTCCAACCGACGTCGAAGTCTTGCTTGGATCACCACCTGAGGATTGGCCCATTGGAGCACGTTCTCGACTTAAGAATTCCACAATTCAGGTACCTTGTTTGGATCCCCGGTCCTTCTAGCCCTATTCTTTCTCTTTTGGGATGATCGGGTTACATTTAATTTCAGCTCAAATACTCATTCTTATTTACATAGTTAATCTTGCTCTTATTTAATTACTTTCATTTAGTTTAATCTTTTAATCCGTTGCTTAATTCACACATTCACACTAAGCACATTGCCGTCTTCTTTAATATATGCATCAAATTAATGCTAATATAATTAAATGATACGACAAAACAATGTCGATATTGTTGTAATTCAAAACACTTACATTAAAATAGTTATAATCATCAATGTTATACTCATTTAATTCTAGCATTTCATTTCTTCTCTTTTTCTTTTCTTTTCTGCTAATTTAATGTTCTACCATTTCTTTTCTTTTCTTTTCTTATAGTTAGTTTAATTTTCCTTCTAATAGCATTTTATTTCATTTTCTTATAACACTAGTTTAATGCTCCATTTTATTTTATTTTTCTTTTTAACTTTTATTTTCTATCTTTTTCTTTTCTTTTAATGATTAATGTAGTTTCTTTTGCTAACATTTTATTTTCTTTTTCTTCTCTTTTATCACTAGTTTTAAATTCCCTTGTAATGTCCTATTTTTTTTTAATCTTCTCTTTTACTAATTTTAGTATTCATTTTCTTTAATGTTGGTACCTTTGTTTTTTTTAAAAAAACTCAATTTTCTTTCTTTTAAGGTTTTATTTTCTTTTCATAACATTTTATCTCACCCTATATTTCTTTCTCTTTATTAAACTCAAAAAATCATAAAAAATTATTTAAGCTAGTTTTCACCTTTAAAGGTAATTTTTCTTTTCATATAACCCATATTTTCTTTATTAGTAAGTTTTATTTTAATATAGAATTTTTATGCATCTTTACATTTAGTATTAAATGCTTATCTAATGTATGTTTATATATATTTTAGTTATTTTTTTTAAAAGCATGTTTAGAATAGTTTAACTTATTTTTGTAGCAAATTCATATTTAGGTAATTTTAGCATCTTTTAGTATATTTTGTTCTTTTAGGAAAATTATGATAGTTAACTTATTTTTGTGAAATCGCAGGTGAATGTGTTCCATGTATCCTTTTAGTTAAAAGTTGCATGCCAAATGATTTAGGATTTTTCTTTTGACACTTATTTATTTTGGAGTGTTATGTACATATTTTATGTATTTTCTATGCTTATTTTTGAATGTTCTCTATTTGTCCACATTTTTTTTATTTGTATGCATTTCAAAAATTTTATTAAAAAATCAACGATGATTAGTAGAGGCTAACCTTATGGTTGGGCGAACGGGGTGCCTAACACCTTCCCCGATTCATACCTTAGCCTCCGAACCCTTTTATTTGGTTAACGTTTTCGAGATCACTAAGCTATTTTTGTTTTTCATAGTTTTTCTCAAAAACTAAGTGGCGACTCCATTTTTAACAAAAATGGGTTTTAAAATTTTGGTTTTCAAGGTGTTAAAAGATTTTTCTAAATATGTTTTGAATTCCTTATTTTTGAATATTTTTCAAAATGACCCATAAATTCCAACGCCATAGTATTTTCTAGCGACTCCGCTGGGGACTGGTTTATAAAATCAAATAAGAGGGATGGACTCGAAAATATCATTGGTTCTTAATAAAATTTCATATTTTCATTTTTGCATGCACATGCATTGTTCTTCAAACCCCCTTGCCTCATCAACCTGATGCCTTGAACGTTCATCCGTTTCGGAGATTGTTGGAAAGGCGGGCAAGCCTTACTGACGGTACGCTTTCATAGGTACAGTAAAAGAGTTCGGGAGTACTATTTGACCATGTCCTGTACCACTCTAGGCATGGGATGTATATACTCGGTTCTATTCAGAAGGTACCCTTTTCAATTGATTAAAACTGGCCTTTTGCATATAGTGAACTTAGAACACCCCAAATTAGGTGTTGCTAACCCTACTAGGATTATGTATTTTTCTTCATTGTATGTTTTGTCTGTATATTGTTAGGATTATTTTGATCAAGTTTAGACTAATTCTTTCTCTGGGTTTGACCCGGGCTTTCTGTTCCCCTTTGCTTAGGCTAGCTGTTCCTTCAGGTTCTTACCCAGGTTTTGTTTTTCACTATATTCGATTTTCTTACAGCGGTTTTCTTTTTGGGGTCATGCCCGTGTTTTGTTTTAAAGCTTCTAGGGTAGTTTCTCTCCTTTGGGGTCGTCTCGGGTCATTGGTTCCCTCCGCCTTTGTTTAGGCTACCCTGGTCATACCTGTGAAAGATAGTTCTTACCGTTATGCTGCCCGTTTCTCTTTAAAATTTTTAGGATAAAATCGGTCTTCTGAGTCTAGTCCTATGTTCTTACTGGAGTGCTATTCGTTTAGATAAATCCTCCCTTTAGAAGTTGGTTAATCTTCTCCTTAGCCGTCGTTATGCTGCCAATATGAGCCCAACAGGGGCATTATTTCAGTCTCTGTGTTTATTTGTTTATGATTTGCTATTTTAGGAATCTGAGATATCTGCTACCTGTTGTCAGAATGCTTTCCTGGGAAGAGTCTGATACTAGTTACTCTACTTCAGAAATCCAGGTTTTTTTGTGGGTTATCATTGATCCGGGAAGAGTACAGTCGACACGAGTTTGGGTAAGATCAGAATCGGATAGACTTTGCAAAGTTTTTAATCAATTGATATGGCAGAGAACGAAGTTAATCTGACAGTCCTGATGAGGGCTATTACTGAGATACAGCAGGATGTAGAACAACAGACCCAGACCCAAGTGCAGTGCCAAGCACAGATCCGGGCGATCCAGGCCCGTATCCCTGTCATGAATGGGCAACTAGATGACGCGAATGAAAATGCCAAGGACTTTTGGGATGACAATCAAGTCCCCGATGGACCACAAGTCATTCCACCACCAACATGGAATCCTCGACAGGTGATAGTTGAGGAAGAAAATACCGCTTAGTCCAAAGAATCTACATTAGTCGAGAGAATTGACCGGATGGAGAAGGTCCTTAGAAAGGCAGAAGGAATCGAAGAATATATGCTAGATGAAAAAGTTTGTTGATTTCTTGACCCACTGGAAAGGTACCAGAAAAGTTTAAAATGCCTGACATGAAAAAGTTTGATGGAACCGGAGATCCAAGAATTCATCTTCCAATGTATGTCAGTACCCTGTTGCCAATGAAAATTGATGACCAGCTAAAAGCTCAGCTCTTCCACCGATCTCTTTTTAGGGCAGCCCAAAAATGGTTCCTCTCCCTTGACGTAGCAAAGACCAGAACTTGGGAGGACATAGCTACGATGTTCGTCAGCCAGTACAGTTATAATGTCTAGTTAGATTTAACAACTCGGGAGTTAAAAACCACTCGCCAAGAAAACAGGGAGCCTTTTGTTGATTTCTTGACCCACTGGAAAGGTAAGGCTGCAAAAATGACGAACCGGCCCTCCGAGAAAGAGCAAGTCAGGATCGTAGTGAAGAATCTTCAGTCGCCCCTAAAATGCTATCTGATCACACAGCGTCTTTCCACATTTGAGAAATTATTTGATGCCAGGGTTGAAATAGAGGATGCAATCCAGTTTGGGAACATTGAAAAAGTCGAGCCGAGCCAAGTCAGCACATCTGCTCAGCATACCTACCCCGCCCTCATGTTTCAATAACTAAGAACCAAATAGTATGCTCATTCATGGTGATTAGGGGCCGTCGAGATAGGATGGAAGAATGGAATGATGATGCCTGGGAATGGTATCGACCGCTAATCCAAGTCTACCAACAAGAGGAGGAGCACAACGAAGAAGATGGCTGACCATTAGATTACCCGAGTTGACCTTACGGGTTTGGCCATGTGCTTGATGGAATCACCCTTTCCCAACTTTTTGAGGAAGAAGTGTACGTTAGCAAAATGCAGTCTTATTGGCTGGTAAGGATTGTATTAAAATCTGATGGGGCCGAGTGGATTAATTTTTGGGCTGTTTGGGAACAGCAAGTGAATTTTATTGAAGATGACATTTGA
This sequence comes from Heliamphora exappendiculata, assembly GCA_034768845.1. Classification (NCBI taxonomy): domain Eukaryota; kingdom Viridiplantae; phylum Streptophyta; class Magnoliopsida; order Ericales; family Sarraceniaceae; genus Heliamphora; species Heliamphora exappendiculata. The sequence goes on from JAOTRH010098209.1 coordinate 35,467, forward strand.
GAGGAAGTCAATAATACATGGGCTATTGAAGATGACGAGGAAAGAAGGGAAAGGGCATCCATTAGTGACTTAAATGACTTATGGGCGTTTGAAAGCCCTCTGCACGAAATAAGACAGACTGATAATGTGATGCCAAGATTATGGGATCCCAAAGATGAAATGGAGCACCTAACTAGAAGTGAACGACACTTTAAGCCAGCTCAGCTAGAGAAAGGACAGCCAAGTGAAAAAGGGAAAAAGACAGAGCGAGAGGAGGAAGATGATGCCATATTGAGACAGTTGAAAAAGACGCAGGCCAACATCAGCATTTGGGGGCTACTGATGGCCTCGCACAAACACAGGCAAGCTGTGCTGAAAGTTTTGAATAAAGCCAGCGTTTCGATAGAAGCCACCTCGGAGCAATTGATTGGACTGTTTCTGCCGATGGTTGAACCAAAAGTCATTTCTTTCTCTGATAAGGATTTGCCCACTAAAGAAAAAAGTCACAACAAGTCGCTTCACATCACCGTCAAGTGCCTAGAAAAATGGGTCTTGGTGACCCTTATTGATAATGGATATGCTTTGAACGTCTGCCCATTGAGAACGGTCGTCTGCATGGGGATGAGGCCAGACCAGTTCACTCCCTGCAATCAAGGAGTACGAGCCTACGACAGCATAAGAAGGGATGTGCTAGGACTGGTGTCATTTGCCTTTTTAATAGGATCTCTGGAAACCTCAGTTGAGTTTCATGTGCTAGATGTGCTGGCCTCTTTCAATCTAGTGCTGGGCAAGCCATGGCTGCATGACCTTAATGTCTAAGCGGTACCATCTACCCTTCTCCAAAAACTAAAATTAATAAAGAATGAGGCAGTTTTGACCATTCATGGAGAGGACAGTATTCACCCTCCGAAAGGAGAAGAGGGCACAACTTTGCTAGAAGTTCAGCATAGTGAAGATGACGTGTTGCTCAGTGGTTTTCGGTTCGATGAAGCAAAGGCTGTTCAAACGATGATGAATGAAGAAGAAAGGTATGTCAACTCGAAGGCTGTAACCATGATGAGAAAAATGTCCTTCCCTAATATGGGATTGGGACGTAAACTGCAGGGAATCCCTAATATGGGATTGGGACGTAAACTGCAGAAGAAAGGTATTGCCAATTTTGCACCATTTTGGTCTTGGGTATGAGCCAACGGAAGAAGATCTGGAAGGGCCTAGAAGGAGGCGAAAGGCCAATTATTCTGGGACACTTAATGGATACTTCGTCAAAGAAGGAGAAGATTTCCCATATTGTGATTTTTCGGAGCCGTGGATCGACGAAGAAACCAATCAAAAGCTGCCTGGGTTGGAGATCTTTTTCAGCCACCAATTTTCTAACATAGAGGAGGAAGAAACAATGGAAGGAGAGAAGGAAGAAAAGAAGGTTCAAGAAGAGGACTAGGCTGACAAGTTTGATGGAGCTGACCTGGGTGTGCTGTTCAATGAAAATATGGGTCAGTTGTGCATAACTGAATTAGATTGTTTCATGATGGGCTTTAACGCACCGGTAGATTATACCAAGCTCATCGTCAACGCGGCCACAAAGGAAGTAAAGAATTGGTCTATCGAGTCTTCTGATGTGCAGGTCATCTATCCTGAGTCCAGGTTTGAGTTGGAGTCTGTAATTGAGGGCACGTCTATTAGTGCTCCTCTCCCTGCTTTTACCATTGAGTTTGTAATTCCCACTGTTCTTAATGAAATAAGCGAGATTTCTGATCACTCTGCTTTGTTTGATCTATTTCATATGCCTTCTGACAATTTTGAATTCGACGGGGACATCCCCGAAGAAATAAAACTTTTAATAAAAAGAGACAAAAAAATGCGTGCCCAACCAATAATTAAAGAAACTTTGTCAATAAATCTGGGTAATGAGACTAACCCACAAAATGTTCAAATTAGCTCTTCTTTATCCTTAGTTGAAAAAGAACAATTAGTAACTTTATTAAAAGAATTCAAAGATATGTTTGCTTGGTCTTACAAAGATATGCCTGGAATTGATCCTGATATTGTCCAACACCACATTCCCCTGTACCCCGATGCTAAACTGGTCAAACAAAAATTAAGACGGATCCGGCCAGAATGGGCTCTGAAGATCAAAGAAGATGTTGTCAAACAGATCAACACTGAATTTCTAATGGTAACCGAATATCTGAAATGGGTAGCCAATATAGTGCCAGTTTTAAAGAAAGATGGTCGTATCCGAGTCTGCGTGGATTTTTGGGACCTCAATAAGGCCATCCTGAAGGATGATTTTCTGCTACTGCACATCGACGTCCTAGTAGACAGTACAACGGGACATGCCTTGTTATCATTCATGGATGGCTTCTCTGGGTATAACCAAATTTTAATGGATCCTGAAGATAGAGAAAAGACGACATTCACTATGCCTTGGGGCACCTATTGTTATCGTGTTATGGCATTTGGATTGAAGAATGCTGGGATAACCTATCAAAGGGCTACCACTAACTTATTGCTTGACATGATACATAAGGAGGCTGAAGTGTACGTGGACGACATGATAGTCAAGTCTAGGGATCGGGATGGCCACATTACAGCACTGCGAAAATTCTTTGAAAGGATTTGAAAGTACAAGATGCGACTTAACCCACAGAAATGCGTATTTGGAGTCACCGTCAGAAAATTACTTGGATTTATGATCACCCAACGGGGCATCAAAGTTGACCCCTCAAAGATCAAAGCAATTTTGGAAATGTCTCCTCCGAAGACCGAGCGAGAAGTTAGGGATTTTTTGGGAAAGATCCAATTTATCAGCCGCTTCATCGCAAAATTGACAACTACCTGTGAGCCTCTCTTCCATCTGCTGAAAAAGGGAGTTGAATTTGAATGGGATTAGAAATGTCAAGATGCTTTTGATGTTGTACGAAAGTACCTGCAAAACCCTCATGTTCTAGCTCCTCCCGAACCTGACAGGCCACTGATCCTCTATTTGTTAGTGACTGATTCAGCTATGGGATGCATGCTTGCACAAGAAGGAAAAACCAAAATCGAAAAGGCTATCTACTACTTATGCAAGAAGATGACCGAGTCAGAAATACGGTACATGCCACTGGAGAAGATGTGTTGGGCCTTGGTTTGGGCTTTTCGAAAATTGAGGCATTACATGCTGTCTTTCACAGTGAATTTCATCTCCTGGATGGACCCATTGAAGTACCTATTTGAAAAGCCGACACTAACAGGAAGGTTGGCCCGATGGTTGCTGCTATTATCCGAGTTTAATCTCCAATATGTCACCCGAAAGTCAGTTAAAGGCAGAGCAGTGGCAGAATTTTTGGCCGACCAACTAGTTGAAGGGGATGAAGACACAGGATTCCAATTTTTCGATGAACAGCTAATGAAAGTTGGGGGTGACAAATGGACTCTATGTCTTGATGGCGCATCTAATCAATATGGCTATGGAATAGGAGTCCTTCTTGTCACCCCCAATGATTCACATGTTCCGTTGTCCCTAAAACTCAATTTTGAAGTCATCAACAATCAGGCTGAGTGTGAAGCATGTTTAGCGGGATTGGAGGTAGCCTTAGAATTAGGGGCAAGGAAACTGGAAGTCATTGGAGACTTAGCACTGGTAGTTTCGCAAGCAAGAGGAGAATGGAAGGTCAGGGATGTAACCTTAATTCTCTACCATCAAGAGCGGGAGAAGCTGATACCGTGCTTTGAATCAGTAATCTTTACCCATGTACCGAGACTGCAGAACAAGTTCGCCGATGCATTGGCCACCTTAGCGTCCATGATTGACATACCACCCGGAGTGCGGATGAGACCTCTGATAATAGGGCAAAAAAGAAAGCCGGCATACGAGATGATAGCCGCTATAGAAGAAAGCACTGAAGGACTTCCATGGTACTTTGACATTCAAAATTTCATAGAGAAAGGAGAATATCCCAAGCTTGCCAGTAAAAAGGATAAACGGGCGATACGATGACTATCTGCGCAGTTTGTCATTTGTGGTGGTAGACTGTATAAACGAGGACATTCTGGTGTCAATAAGCTACGCGTCTACAATAAAGAAGGTCAAGAACTGATGAAGAAAATCCACACAGGAGTTTGTGGGCCACACATGAGCGAAAATATGTTAGCCAAGAAGATCCTACGACAATGGTACTTTTGGATGACGATGGAAACGTATTGTATTCAGTTTCTATGGAGGTGACATAAATGCCAAATTCATGCAAACCTCATGCACGTTCCCCCGCCTCAGCTGTATAATCTAACGTCACCATGGCCATTCTCAGTAGGGGGCATCGACGTGATTGGCAGAATAACACCGAAGGCATCTAATGGACACGAGTTTATCTTAGTAGCCATTGACTAGTTTACCAAGTGGGTGGAGGCTGCCTCCTACTCGGTATTGAAGGCCTCCCATGTTGCCAAGTTCATCAAGCAAAATATCATTTGTCGGTACAGAGTTCCCCACGAGGTCATCTCGGATAATGGGTCACACTTCCAAGGGGAAGTCCTGGATCTTTTCGAGGAATATCGGATAGTGGCTCACAAGTCTTCGCCATATCGACCGCAAACTAATGGGGTAGTCGAGGCAGCAAACAAGAACATCAAGAAAATTCTACAAAAGACAATCAACTCACACAAAGATTAGCTGGAACATCTACCATTTGCACTATGGGGATACCGAACGTCAATCCGAACTTCAACTAGAATTACGCCATACTCTTTAGTGTATGGGATGGAAGCTGTTCTTCCCATTGAGGTGGAAATCCCTTCACTAAGAGTGATGGCCGAGGCCAGTATTTCAGAAGCAGAATGGAGGAGTTGCTCTTGTTCGATAAAAGAATACTGCAAGCCCTATTTCATGTACAAGGTTACCAAAGCAGGATAGCTCGAGCATTCAATAAGAAGATCAAGACTCAGAACCTCAGAGAAGGGGATTTGGTCCTCAAGGAAATTAGAGCTCCTATCTTTGACCCAAGGGGCAAGTTTAAACCAAACTGGTCCGGACCGTTTCTCATCAAAACCATCATGACCGGTGGTGCAGTCATTATCATGGATTTGGATGGCAATGTATTCTCTACTCCAGTTAATCTTGATCAACTCAAAAAGTACTATCCCCAAGGTAAAAATAAAGATAAAATAAAAGCTCGCTAAGTTGAAAATCAAAAAGGCAATTCAGGAAAAAGTTAGAGCAGCCCGCAAGGCCGAAAATCCGAAAGGGCGACCTTTGCAAAAGTTAGGGCATTACAAAAGGAGAGCGTCAGTACCCGAGTGAAAATCGAGCCCGAACTACGTTAAGGCCTTATTCCATCTTTTTGGGATACATAGGTAGCTTCTTTTAAGAAGTCCGACCACTTTCTTTATTTTTAACCATATTTGAATCGGAGTAAGACCAATACAAATTAATTTTTGAATTTTGATAATAAAGACATTCAAACTTTGGATAAATTTAAACCATCTTAAACATAAAGTAGGAGTTGTTCATTACTTCAGATAAGACTACAAAGGTCTAAAATAAAGGGAGGGCACACAAGTCCCAAACTCTACAAAAAAGGGGGGGAGAAAGCTGTGAATTTTTTTTTTCAAAACAAAGCAAGGTTCTCAAATCCTCCTCCTTTTTGCTGCTTGTTTCCCTCTTCTTTGTCTTTTTTTCCCCTATCTTATGTCAACCATGTCTTGTATTTAGCAGAAAGATTAGGACACCGCAACTCGTACATCTCCATCAATGAGCGAGATGGCCAGGCATCCCGATACCGTGCCAAAAAAGGAGCCCGCAGTGCAAAAGAAAATAAATGGCCTCGAATGCTGGGAAATATGATCTGACTTCGCCCAAACTGCCGCATGATCCTGTGAGGGTAGTAGAAAGTAGTCTGACACAGACTAATCAGCAGAACGCCAGGGTGATCCATAGTGGCTAGAGTCATAGCAGGAATCTGCCACCAAGGGCACTGCCAGGTAATGTCTGGGCCAGTCAAAGCAGAAAGATATTGTCGCCAAGATGACTCAGTGTCACATATATGATAACACGGAAGGTTAGGGAAAGCGGAGGCATTGTGTCTATCAGTAGGAGGTTTCTATATAAGGTTCACCTTCTCCATCAGCCAGATCTACAGCAAGAGTTAGAACAGTAAGAGAAAGACCTTTACAGTATAACAGAAAACTTGATACAGAGGAAGATGTTAAGCTCACCTAGAGAAGTAAGGGGCTACTAGCAAAGGTGGTGGTTTCGCCACGATGAACAGTGTCCAAGCCCAACTGTGTCTCAGCCAAAACTAGGGGCACAAAGTCTTTCCTCATCCACATTTGGCCAGCAGTGTCAACCAAGACACAATAACCCGCCCATCGAAAGGGACAAGTAGATACTGGGCAAGGAGGCAGAAGCAAAGTGCATAATGACGCCGCAGCTGAGAGTTCAGATCGCTAGGGTCACCAGTAGGATGGAATCTCTCAATAAGCCATGAGATGTCAAGACAGTCACCCGAGGTCAGAAGGGAAGCCTCCATCCTGGATAGACTACAAAATTGCATCACCTGCTGCCTAGCTGAGAGGAAGGGAGTAGGAACGACAACAGAGCCTTGCAGAGCCAAGTCCAAAATGGCAACAAACTCCTCCACAGTGGGATAGAGTTCTTCGAGACCAAATCGAAATACATGGGACTGCAGATCCCACAGTTGTGCAGCAGCCATCAGTAAAGGTCTGTTAATCTTCATGGTCCTCAATGAGAAAAGGGCATTCAAGCCAAATGGGGAGAAGTTCAGACGTTCAATGTGGGAAAGTGTTTCAATCCATAGAGAAAGAGGAGAAGCCATCTGAGTCGGAGTAACAGTAAATGGGGCATCCAGGACTGTATTTATAAGGCTAGGAAGGGCAGGAAATCAAAATTTTGGCAAAAGGCACGATTAATGTGGCGACCCCCATCTTGGAACTAGCGACTGCCAACTCTAAAAAGCATAGTACAGTGACATCATTCCTTTGACCAGGCGACCGCCATGTTGAAGCGGGTGACCGGCAAGTAGACATTTTGGGAATGTGGCGACCGCCATGTTAAAGTATGGCGACCGCCATGTTTGAACATGACGGGTATGGGATAATTTACAGTTTGTGTGATCTGTGGGTTGCGACAACGAAACTATGCATCCAAGGCAAGTTTGAGCAGTAAATAAGAGAGAATCATGCATCGGACAGATAAGCAGATAATAAAATGGCACGAAGGCCCAAAAATGCAGTATAGTGTATCAGAATGAAAACTCGGGCACCCAGGCCTAATAATCAACAAAACTGAGGCATGCAGGCCTATGGATCAAGTGTACGAAAGTGTGTCAAACTAGGGCACACAGACCCATAAAAAGTAAATATAAAAACTGAGGGGGGGGGGGGACGAAACTCTCTCTCTCAAGCATGTCTCGGGCGAACTCGTCGGGAAGGGCCAGCCTCCTTCGAGCTGTCATCCTCGAAGAGTCTATCAAAGTCATCACCATCGTTGCTGCTGGAGGAAGAAACAACTCTGGATCGACTCTGAGCAGACGAAACCGACCATCTGGAACAAGCTCAGGAGGAAGCACGAGACCCGCGACCACGTGCTGGAACTGGGGCAGGGGTAGGAGCAGAGCGTGGAACAGCAGTAGCTACAGGTGGCTGTCAAAAGAGACAAAAAATAATAATAAGAAAACAGCACAAAGAAGAAACAAAAAAAATCAATAGGATAAACACTTACCGGTTGAGGAGCAAAAGGAACTCCAGCTGCGCGCAGAGCAGCATCCTGCTGGTGAACAAGGGTCCGTAGGCCGCTCATCACCAGCATGAGATGATCCAGCCATGCCTGATCCGTCTGTTGAAAAATAAAGCAGAACTGAGTAATCTACAAATAAAGAAGAGCGAAAAAGAAATAGTGAGAAAAGGGTCAAACGTGAGCATGCTCTAGCCGGAACTCCGGAGCTAGAGGAATCGGGATAGGAATGTCGAAAGCATACCTGTCTACAAAAGAAGATACGGTCCAGGGTATCTCGACTCTCCCAACCCTAGCTCCACCAGCTGGACCTGCGTCTCCACCAGCCGAACCAGCATCAGCAGCAGCAGTAGCTCCAGCACCAACACCCGCAGCCTCTGGTGCCTGTCTTCATCTCCTGCCTCATGGGACAACCGGGCCAGGTCCTAGTGACCCCATCAAGTGAGCCCGGGCCCAGGCCATGTAGTCTCCCTCTGCTACAAGCAACTCCATAGCGGGGGTCCCCACAGTCTCCAGCAGAAGGTTGACCCGGCCCAGATCCTCAGTCCGGCGCATACAGGCCAGAGGAACCACTGGGATCCAGAAGTCATCCAGACCGAGCGACTGGTGAACCACTCGCTCTCCTAGATAGTACTCCCGCCCAAATGGGCCCTCCAACAGGATACGTCTCGCAGCAATGTTGCGGCTACGCATTAGATCTGTGCCAGTCCGATCCTCTACCCCACTCCAGGCATCCCAATGGACCTACAAAGTACAATACAATGCAAGGAATAGTAAGACATACAGTATGATGAATAGTATACAGTAAACAGTGGCCATTGTAGTACAGTATAGTGCAGTGAACGAAATGAAGAACAGTGCAGTGCAGTACAGTGAACAGCACAGTAAGAAGTATAATATAGAAATAAGTGTATTGAACAGTAAATAAAGATACCTGGTTGGGGGTTAGCCGGTCCAAAGACACCCAGAACCGGTTAAGATCATTCCCTCTGGCTTTCTTCCCCTTTAGCCTATAGGACCACCAGGCTGCACGGGAAATAACCAAAGGGTCTGCCACATAGTTCGCAGGGACATGAAGCCTGAGGAACTCATAGGTCCATAACTGCAAAGAAGAAAATGTCAGCAAGCAAAAATAACAAGATAACAGAAATGGGTGAAGAACTGCAAAAACTAAGTCGTACCTGCTAGACCCTCCAGTATCCCCCAATACTGAGCTCCTTAGGGAACTATGTCAGTGTCCTCATAATACTGTATAGAGTGGCCAGAGCAGCGCCGCCCCAATCATACGATGCGACCCGGTTAAGACGAGCTAGGCTGCCCAAGTAATGCAAGTGAATGGTATTCTCCTTGTTCGAAAATAAGGAGGTACCAAACATATACATAAGAAAGCCTCAGGCGACCCACTCGTAGTAGCGAGGCTCGGTAGATTGGAAGTGTTGGAAGCGGTCAAAGAACCAGGTGTATCTGACTCGATCCTGGTCCATCTGCACGGGGACAGCCCCGAGGAAATATAGCAACGCATCGACGGACTGCGCATTGGTTGGATTGAAGGGGATGGAAGCTCCTCCAACTCGAATGCCGGTGATGAGGGCAAAATCCAAAGGCGTCAGAGTAGCCTCGAAGGTGGTGAAGTGGAAGGTGTTGGTCGTATTCCACCACCGCTCGGCTAGGGTTGTCAGTCATACCCGGTCGTTGCTCGTCCTACCTAGCAGGGGTATGAAACAAGCAAAACCAGAGGCATCAATGTAAGCCCGACTGGGAGCAGGGAGGGCATCATACCATTCCAACACCTTCCCAAAGGTAGAACCCCCGAAGCCTTGGACATAATGTCCAGCCTGTAAAAGAAGACAGATAGAGAACATATAAAGAACAAGTCAAGCAAGAAAAGTGCATGAAATATCTGAAGGGAAAGCCCTAGAAAACTAGGCGCCCTAACCCTATGTTCGTGTGCAAGTGAAGACCATTCGGTTTCTTTCAAGCCCTAAGAAACTAGGCGCCCTAAGAAACTAGGCACCCTAACCCTATGTTCGTGATTCCTAGTAACCCTAAGTCCTGGTGCACCAGACAAATTTCTATCATTCTATGCTAAGTTTCTTCCCAAGTGTTTATAAAAAAATAAATAAAATAAAAAATAAAAAAAATTATATATAATAATAAATAAAAATAATAATAAAAAAAGAGAAAAAGAGAACAAAAATCTTTCTAAAATTTTTGAAATTTTCTAAGATTTTTTGCAAATTTCTAGGGTTTTCTTAAAATTTTTCTTCAATTTATAAGATTTTCTAAAATTTTCCTCAAATTTCTAAGGTTTTCTAAAAATTTCTAGGGTTTTCTTAAAATTTTTCTTAATTTTCTAAAAATTTGTAAGATTTTCTAAAATTTTTCTTAGATTTTCTAAATTTTTCTAGGACTTTCTTAAAATTTTCTCAAAATTTTTCTCAAAATTTTCTTGGATTTTCTTAAAATTTTCAAAAAAATTTCTTAGATTTTATAGGAATTTCTAAATATTTCTAGGATTTTTTGAAAATTTTCTCAAAATTTTCCTCGAATTTCTAAAATTTTTCTCAAAATTTTCAAAAATTTTCTAAAGATTTCTAAAAATTCTTTAAGTTTTTAAGATTTGCCCAAATTTTCTAAGATTCTTTCCAAATTTTCTAAGGTTTACGAAATTTTCCAAAATTTTTCTAGATTTTCGAAAAAATTACCCCAGATTTTAAAATTTTCGACAAAATTACTTAGGATTTTGATAAAAATTACCCCTTTTAGTTTTGCATACCCGAAAAAAAAAAATCAAAACAAAGATTTTCCCATAAATTTATGTTTTTCTTAAAATAAACAATAAAAACTTAAACCTTTATTTTAAGATTCTCGCTAAAATAATTGCCCCTTTTTGTTGGTTGTTTAAAAGATCTTAGTTGTCCATACTGTTTTGATCTCCATTGCATAAGTATCTAAATTAAGCTAAAATCCCAATCATCATTCATCAATCAACATCCACACATCAAAATCACTCAACGCATAAAAAAAAATCATTATCATCAAAACACATCATATTGGGGATGTTAAACACACGTCTATGTTTGATATTCCATGCTCTGGTATTAAAACAAGTAAGGATGGAGTACTTACCGATGGGCGCTGACGAGACATATGATGGTCGGGCTCCCGCAATAGAACGCCGGCCGCAACAGCATCGGCCGGGAGCTCATAGCGTCTCAAGCCACGTGGAACCGCGCGCTGAGGTAATGGATCGTACGTGTGCGGGTCAAAAGGTGCCGGATGACCGTCTCCAGCATCGGGGGCCAAAAAGTCACCCATCGCAACCTCTGCAGCAGCATCAGCAGCCGCCAGACTCTCAGCATCTGCTCGTGCCTCCTCCTCAGCAACATGACGGGAAGCACGCTCTGCCTAAAAAATGAGGGCATCCATCGCAGCAGTGGGCTGCGTGGAAGTAACCCCACCAGCAGGAAGGCTAGTGGACGTAACCTCGAGAGTACCCAGGGAAGAACTCCCAGTAGCAGCGGGACCTCAACGTGCCCCCAAATCATCGTCCCCCTGGCCCTGGCCTGCCAGAAAGAGGAATGAGATCACGAATAGAAGTGTGAACATCGTGTGGTAAGGGAAAGCAGAAAGTAAAAGGTGCGAAAGCGAAAGAAACGAGAAGAGAGCTTGAGAGAGTTTTGGAAGCGCGAGAGAGCTAGAGAGAGAGAGTAAGGATGTGAGAATGAGCTCTGCCCCGCGTGACCAAGGGGTTTTGTGCGCGCCTCAAGATGGTGACCGCCATGTTTGATGATAGCGACCGCCAGCTTAGAAAGGATTTTATCTGGTGGCTGCCACTTCCGAAGGGTTTTAATGGTGGCGACTGCCATGTCAGAAGGGAAACAACGCAGTCACTTCGGCGTTTTGGCGGGGAGGAGCTGTTTGGGTATTTTGTTAATGTATTTATTATCCTATCTTATTCAATTATTTAAAAAATAATACTAATAATAAAAAAAATATAATAATAATAATAATAATAATAATAATAAATATAATACAAATAAAATTTCAGAAAAATAAAGTTTTGATTATTTTGATTTAAAAATATTTATTTTTATGAGTGTGTTTGTTTTTAATAAACTTTTCATAAAATAATTTTATAAATACCAGAAATTTCCTAAATAAAATCTTGTATGAGTTTTTAAGTCCTCGTCTCTTAAGGTGTTTTTCTCTCCCTCCGGATAAATGTAATTTTAAGCCGTAACTTGGCTTTTAATTATTTTTATCCTACTTCTGACAAATTTAATTTTAAGCGGTAACTCGGCTTTCAATTATTTTGAATCTTTAGATCTTAGCTCGACCTCTTAATTCGCAATCTTTTTTCTCGATAAATCAAAATGTTTCAGCTGTGGCTTGGCTTCCGATCATTTTAAATCTCGTTTTCGATAAACCTACCCTTTAAGTCTCGCATTCTTAAATCCTGACTTAACCTATCAATTTAATGTTTACCTACTCGGTCCTCCTCACGACCGAGTATGTAAATCAATTTAATGTTTACCTTCTCATGACCCTAAACTGACTCGTTGATCATCCTCACGACCCTAAACTAACTCGTTGTCATTCTCACGATCATAAACTAAGTCGTCGGTCCTCCTAACGACCCGAAACTGAGTCGTTGGTCCTCCTCACAACCATAAACTGACTCATTGGTCCTCCTCACAACCATAAACTGACTCGTTGGTCCTCCTCACGACCCTAAGCTGAGTCGTCGGTCCTTCTCATGACCAAAAACTGACTCCTCGGTCCTCCTCACAACCATAAACTAACTCGCCGGTCCTTCTCATGACCCTAAATTAACTCCTCGGTCCTCCTCACGACCCTAAACTGACTTGTCGGTCCTTCTCATGACCATAAACTGACTCGTCGGTCCTCCTCACGACCCTAAATTGACTCATCGGTTCTTCTCATGACCCTAAACTGACTCGTCGGTCCTTCTCACGCCCCTGAACTGACTCGTCGTCCTTCTCACGACCCTAAACTGACTCGTCGGTCCTCCTCATGACCATAAACTGACTCGTCGGTCCTCCTCATGACCTTAAACTGACT
>JAOTRH010098220.1:0-16092 GCA_034768845.1 Heliamphora exappendiculata
CCCTGACCTCAAGTCAATCTTCGAAAAGCAGCGGGACGCTCATAACTGATCAAACAAGTCGTTGATTCTCGGCATTAAAATTTATTAATTAAAAAAAATTAATTTTATTTTTCATTACAAAATATTTTAATTAAAATTAAAATTTTGAATTAATTAAATTAACATGATAAATAAAATAAATATGCAATTATCCATGCAGTTCATATATATATAAACATGAAATGTATATATATCCCTACTTTATGATCTAAGTGAATCGCTGAAACGTTTCAGTCTCTCGAAGAGGATAAGCTGAAATAATCATTTTTTATCTTTGATTCATGTGTTCTGATTGCATCAGGCTTTCCTAATACTATTCGATATATCAAATCAATCCCATTTCTATCAGAAAATCAACACAAAACAGCCTTGAAAGAGAGAAATCGTCAGTTCACCACTAGCCACCGTCGGCGCCACCTAATCATCGCCTTCAGGTGGCTCCTGCTGCGTCATCCGAGCTCCATTTTCGACGAGTTTTATATAATTGGAAAGATATCAAAATATGAGATTTTTATCTCAAAAAATCTACTGGAAACTTGCCTGAAAAATGGCCCAAAAAGCTGCTCGAACCATAAAAAATGCTGTTGTCCGCAACAGCATTGCGCAGCTAACTTATCGAGGCTTTTTTGACCTCTTTTCGAACTCTATTTTGACGTACTTTGTACCCAAAAAAAAATCTATCATAAAGTACTAGTTTTCTATGGAAACATTTGTTCGAAAATAGCTTGAAAAAGTGCCAGAAAACCTCCTGGAACAGACTACCGTCACACCTGTGCGCCGCCGCCTAGAACCACCAACTTCCCGAGGCTTTTTCGACCTCTTTTCGAACTCTATTTTTGACGTACTTTATATCGTTGGAAAGCTCTTGAAAAGTAAAATCTTTTTATGAAAAAATCTATTCGAAAATAGTCTAGAAAATTGTCAAAAAATTGCTTGGAAGCCACTACTGTCGCCCTATTTGTCGCCTGTTTGAGTTGTGATTTTGGCCTAGTTTTTTTTCTGATTTTTGACAGTATTTTGAGGTATTTTTTTACTACTATTTGATGCTTCAAAAATTGCCCAAAAAATAGCTCCAAAAATGGCCCAAAAAATCAAAAAACTGCCACCGACAAGCTGCCAAAATTGGGCTATTTTAATAAATTTTCTCGCTATTTTTGACTTATTTTTTATGCTATTTTTTATACATAAATACCGCAAAAAAAAAATCACTGAAGAAAATCGTTTAAAATCATTAAAATCTTACTGCGATCCATGGCCCATTAAAACCTGAATCACCGCAGGTGTCGCCTCCGTTCTTTGTATTTTTGGATATGTTCAACCTAGCTATTACATCGATCCTATGTCCCAAAAACTCACATTCAATCTATCATGGTCAACCTCCGTGACTAAAAAAATAAGCATCATTCACACCATTCATTCAAACATGAATAATAAACAACGATTATAAAATCAGGAATAGAACGCCTGCAAAATAAAGTTAGCAACAGTTCTAAAACTATTCAGTCCTGATAACCAAAAATAAAAAATAAAATGGCTCTAATACCAATTGTTGGAGGCAATACTGTCAATATCTTTATTTTTACAAACGAATATCTGAAAAAAATAATTTGACGGGCCAAATCCAAAACGGGCTCTAGATAAATTTTTTGATGACGAATGATCAAAATAAAACATGTGCATTCGAAGTTAATTTAGAAGAATACATTTTTACCGGTCAAATCTTGAACTATGATTTGAATGCAAATTGAAGCTTCTTTCAGATCTTCTACTGTATTTCCTTATGCGATTCTCGAACATAGTATGAGTTACGAACTATCGAGAATTTGTACCGATAGAACCTAGACAGCTTTTGTCTTAGAAGACAAGTAATGAAACTGGTTCGGCCTACCCGTATATTTATAGGGCTATAGCAGCACCTGAGGAGTAATTATGAGTAAGACTTTAAGTGGAACACAGACACGTATCAGCGGTTTCTGCAATTAAGCAAACCTCATAGCGATATCTGTAATTATGAAAAATCAGCAGTGGTTTTTGTAATTTTCATAAAACACTAAATTACTGTACACACCACTAAAGAACTATAATTGTACTCTGACCCATAATCTCAAGACCATATAGTATTGAGCTCTTGTCATTAAATGCTTACTATTTCTCCCGATGTTATGATTCTCGATACCCGCTAATTAAATTTAATTACTGACAATTTAATTTAATCGATATCTTAATATTTTTTAAGCCCTTCCGCTTAACTTATTTGATCAGCAGATAATAAAATCTACCTGTAGGGTTTAGCTCGGTCAAAACTTATAAGCTTCCTTAAGTGGATATCATCAATCCCAATCTTTCAGGACGTGATGTGAGACCTTGACCTGTTTTTCTTTTCGGCGTTTTTGGACGCGCGTTACGTGTTTTCGTTTGAGTATGTTTTTACTGCTTTTGATGCTTGATCGGGCTTAGATATGCATGCGGGGAAGGTTCCCAGGGTCGTAGGACATTGTGCCGCAAATTTTAAAAAAAATATATTTTGGAGACCTATAAATATTTGGACTTAGATATTTTCATAAAGATATTTTTTAAAACTTCTCCAACAAGCTTTCTGTTTTCTCTCTACCTTCTCTCTAAGTTCTCGGGGGCCTTGGGCTCGATTTTTTACGATCAGACTACCGATCCTTGCTTTTGGCGTCGTGGGCTATGCAACCATTCGGTCATATTTTGATTCCGACAAAGCTCGAATTTGTACGTGGATCGAGACATCGAGTTTTTAACTCACCGTGGTAGGATTCTAGACCCTACTGCTATATAAGGGTGCTACGTGTAAACATGTGTGATTTTAACGATTAGATCTCAGTAGATCTGATTTCGTATCAAATGTGGTTTTTGGGTTGAAAACTGGGTTTTTTGTCGATTTCGTGGATGAAATTGGGTATTGGGAGTTTTTTTTGAGGTCTCAGTGTTAGGCCTATGCGTGTGATTGTTTGTGGGTGTTAGATCGGTGTTCGGAGGCTTTGATTTGGGGTTTGGATGTAGAAATCCGTAGCTTGAAATCAAGTTTTGCCGAGGTTTGGTCAACTGAACCATGGGGTTCGGTCGACTGGACGGTGGGGTTCGGTCGAAAAACCGTGTGTTTTAGAGTCTTGTGAGATTCCAATAGGGTGTTCGATCGATTGAAGGTTGGGGTTCGGTCGACTGAAGTCCTAGGCTGT
Source organism: Heliamphora exappendiculata (assembly GCA_034768845.1). NCBI lineage: Eukaryota > Viridiplantae > Streptophyta > Magnoliopsida > Ericales > Sarraceniaceae > Heliamphora > Heliamphora exappendiculata. The sequence continues at coordinate 3,243 of JAOTRH010098220.1, forward strand.
GTATTGATGGTTCGGTGGTTGGGTTTTGGTTTTCAATTGGTGTCCTTTGGTATTCAATTGACTAATTTATGGGAATTAGTTGACTCAAATACCTTGAGGTCCCTTTTGGGGGTTCGGTTGGCTGTGTGATGGTTTCAGGGGTTGTGTTGTGGCCTCGGGTGTGCGTTTGGGTGTCGCCCTCGTGGGTGACATGCATGGTAGATACGGCTTGTTGATGCACGGCTAGGTATGTGTTTGCTATTGGGTTTATGTTGGTGCTGGTGAGCATCATGGGTCTGTGATGGCTGTGTTGGGAGTGTTTGGGCCAGCGGTGGTCGTGTAGATTGTCCCCGTGAATGGATGTCGATTTTGACGGGTGGTGTTGTGATGTGGTTTTATATGGTTATGTACATATTTATAACTGTTTATTTATGTTCAGAATGTGTAATTAAATTACATAAGGTGATATCATTATGTGTAACGTGGTTTATGCTTTAAAACCTTGAGTTTTATAGGCATGTGACGTGATTTGTGGAACGTCGTGTTGATACATGGTTATTTGTTTTAAATCTGGGTTTTGGTTTGCATATGTGTATGAAATAGATTAGATGAATTTGTGATCCAGTAGATGTAAATCCTGGTTGATGATGCACGTGTGCGTGTGTGGGTGTATGAGGTAGGCTGCAAAAGCCGGTGTGTGTGCGATTGGGGCTGCGGTAGTCCTTCGGTTAAAGTTAGATAAGATGCATTAGCTGGGGCAGTGGTCCTTCGGTGAAAGTCTGAGAAGATTCATGGATTGCATGTACTGCATATTGGGACGGATATACCAATTTTCTTAAAAATTTTATTAACGGCCTGCAGGAGTCGTAATACTGGAATCGTTTTCAAGGCTTTAATGAGTTAAAAAATAGTTTTTTTATCCTCGCTTTTCCTTGCATGTGAAAATTTTTTTCTGGCACTGGTGAGTCGTGATCTAAAACGATTTTCAATATGTTTTATTGGCTTGAAAGAGAGTAAAAAATTGCACCTCGTTTATCGAGCATGTTTAGCTTATATTGCATGTGTTGTTCAGAATCTGCTGAGCCTTGGCTCACGGTGTGGGATAAAATATTTTCAGATACTGGTCACGCAGGTTGATCAGGAGGCTTCTAGGGAGGCGAAAGAGTTATAGTCTTCCTTTTTGTTCTTTCTGTTACATGTATGTTGTAACATATTTTCTGGTGTTGGGACCGTATAATGTAAGCCGTTTGGCGTTTATATACAATGCATGTATGTTTTATTTTGAGAGTATGATCTCGGGTTGGGTGTTACGTTTGGTTGTTTGTGATGTTTCACGTGACCCGGAGTTTAGGGCATGACACATGAATTTCGTCAATAATTAATATTCGACATATAAATAATACCGCTATCTAACTCACTGAAAATATAGGCCTATATAAGATTACACCATCTAATAAATCAAAACAACGAATATCAAATATATACAAATCAATAATTATTTTAAGATTAAGAGGATAAGCACTGTTTATAATAACCTTGGGGTGTGAATTAATTTATATAGTCAGTATAAAATTAATTACTCCAAATGTCCCATTCAATACACTCAAAGTATATAAGAACAGAGAGTCAGAACAATAGACGACACTATTATCTATTCTCCGTAACCAAGACATGTAACACCCCGGTCCAAACCCTAGTAGTAACCACCTAGACTGTAATAACACAGCCCGGATCCTAGTTGTAATAGTCCATACCGTAACTACCCATGGAGAAATCTAGCCTAAACCCTAGTATTAGCAACGGATAAGCAATGAGAACCTAGGTCGCTATATAAATAAAAAGAAACCCTAAGTAACCCGAAACCTTAAAAGACACCAAATACTTAGGGGTAAAGCCCTAACACCCAGAAAGTCTCGGAATAGCTTAAATTAAGTAAATAACAAAAAATATTAAATTAAAAATTAAAAATTTTCATAATTAGAATAAAATGACCATTTTACCGCTAGTACATCAAAAAGTCTTAAAAATCTAAAATTTGACACATGGACATCCAAAATTAGATATTTATATATAATTAATTAATAAAATATAAAAATAATAACAAAAATGACCAAATTGCCGTTGCATGGCCGGCCACCTACGAAAATGTGCCCAAAAAGCTAATTTTTTACTTTTAAAGCTCAAAAATGAGAAAAAAATGTATAAATTAAGTATTATTTTGACCCAACACTTTTTATACAAATAATACACATACTAATATAATAATATAGGTCAAAAAAGCAAACAAATAATTATTTAAAATCTCTACACAATAAATAAGTCAAAAAACTAATTCTAGTCAAACTAGCTTAATTTAGCTTGAAAGTCTACACTTATTTATTGAATTGCTATCAAAATTATGATAAATCATGGGAAGACTAAATTAATTATAAATATATTAATATAATAGGTTTTAGTAGGTTTAGGTATATAAATTAATATTTTATGCATTTATAATCACAAAAATATACCAAAATACAAACTAAACCCAAATTAATTGCCAAATCAGCTTTTTAGGCTCCCAAACATTGCATGACCGGAATCCCCTTGCTCCAAATCTGATTTTTCATATCTCAAACAACCCCCCACCTCTCATGCAACCAATAGAGATTTAAAAACAATTCAAATTTAAATTTCATGTAATAATTAAGCCCCATTACATTTTTTTTTCTATAAAAACATAACATAACCCCCATTCTCTTTAGAAACGTTTGGCTGAGAGAGAAAGTGAGAGAGGTAGAGCAACCACAAAACATTCTAAGTGTTCTAAGAGAGGAGGAGAAGAGAGAAGGAAGGAAGGAAGGAGGAACTAAGGAGGAATCATTAAAGCCAAGTCCATTTCTTCTTCAATATTTTTGAGCATCAAAAGAGGTAAGCAACTCCCTTAAACCGTCTGATATTCTCCCTCGAGATACCCCTTAATCCATCTCTATAACAAACCCTAAGAAAAAGAAATGAAGAATAACTAAAAAAATGCGTTGTAGATGCAAACATTGGACTGCTAGGGTAAGATTGTGCTTTGTATGTGCTTGTATGTGTATGTTTTCAAGTTTTATGGCTTGAAAATGTTCTGAAGTTTTTATTTATATGATTTTATAACATGCATGCAAAGAAAATATGTAAAAGATGTACACAAAATAAGCTAAGCAACCAAAACCCTAAGTAGCCTGATTTTTTGGACTTACTAACTTTCTACCACCAACTTTAAAATATCATAACTATTTATAAAAAAATCATCTTAACGTGATTTTTGTTTCTAGACCTAGCTCTTTGAGTTATCTTTCATACAAAATGGGTTTGGAGTGATTTCGTTGGGTAGAACTCTAGAGATTTTATTATTTTCAAAGTGTGTCAGATCTTGACCACTTTGAGTTGCAGACCTAAACAACCCTAAGTTAGAGTGAGAACCGTGCCTAGGTCAAAACATAAAACTTGTAGAGGACATATTTATCTTTCTACCCACCAAAAATGAGCCAACAATAGGAAGTTTTGATAGGTCAAAGCCATTCCCAAAGTCACTGTTGAGGTTTAGTGACTGACAGACCTCTCTGTCACACATTTTTGTGTGATCCAAAACCCACTTTTTAAAAGTCAGATCCAAAAGTGGTAAACATGAAAAATGTATCTAGCATATTAAGATAATTATTGAGAAATCATCAGCCCAAAATACCCTCAGATGATACCCCAAAGATTTTGAGAATTCTCTTCTAAAATCACATTCTGCAGACCCTTTTTAGGGTGGTTGAACCTTTTTTTTTATAATTGGCCCAAATCTCAAACGTTTTGCAAATAACTTGCCCTAACACAAAATATGAAACTTGTAGGGGACATCTTAAACTAGAACTCCACCCAAAATCAGATCCATATCCCTCACAATGATGCCCGAAAACCTAGACCAACAAAGGCTTAATTTCTATGATATTATGTGTAAAATGCTGAAGGATTTTTACTAAAATAAAATAAATGACCTTTTTACCTTAGGAATTGACCTTGGTGATAAATATAAAAGTTATAGAAAATATTTTTATCTATTTGGTGAACAAATTTAAGAAATTAAATCAATGTCTAAGTACAACAAAACACTGTCGCAACTTTAAATTTAGCAATTAAACTTTTACCTAAATTTAGCAAAGTGTATGAATGGTGTGTTATTTTGTGAAACTTGAATCTATGTACTTTATATAAACTTGGTAAATAACTAATGTATGGAAATAATGATTTTGAATAAATGAACCCATGTCTATAGTTCGATTCTTTGTCGCATAAATTATGGTTATACTTCGCATCCTTGTATTTGATACTTCGCATAAATTATGGTTTTCTAAAGACTTATATTTTACGCTATGCGTCATGCCATGTTTAGTCTCATCCCATGCTATTGTTAAGTTATCCTTTAAGATACGAGTTGTTGTACTATAAGCATCATTGCATTGCACTTAGGGCATCTTGTGGGTTGGGTTTTGTGCGTAAGTTATTGGTCAAAGGATTTAGAATAAGGATTGAGGATTTGGAATAATATCATGATTAGAGAGTCCTTGTTGATGGGGGTGTTGACAATGGACCATATATGTCTTGAGCCATGTTATGTCCTGAGCCGTATCACGTCTTGATCCAAATAGCCGCTATACGTCGCTGATGAATGGGAACCTAACATACGGGAAGATAGTGGTACCATTCAGGTTATTATATTGATATGTAGACTTTGGGCCATGTACGTCCTGAGTCGTGTCACGTCCTGAATTGTATCACGTTTTGAGCCGAACAGCCGCTATACGCCGTTGTGATCAAAAACACTGACGAACAGGAACTTAACGTACTGGAACATAATTGTACCATTCTAATTATCGTGTTGGATATGATCGACCTTGGGTCATATACGTACTGAGCTGTGCCACGTCTTGCGCCAAACGTCCACTATACGCCGCCGTGATTGGGAACGTTGGTGTACGGGTAACGTACGGGAACGTAAAGTTGTTACTCAAAATTTGATTGGTTGATTTATAATCAGGTTGGACAACTGCATTGCATTCATCTGTATCACGCACTTGCACAATTGTTCTTCCATATGCTTACCCTATTGAAAATGTTAAATTATCTGTCTATTTGGCCTTAAAATTGTATTGGGTATTATATGATATGTATTGTAGGATATGTTTTGTGAGTTTGTTAGACGGTTTAGAGAATTTGCTTATGGGCTCTGGCTCATGAAATTCATGCCACAGGTAAAGAAGAAGAACAGTTTGTCGAGGGTACATTCGTAGGAGAAAAAGACTTCGAGGAGTGAAGAGAGTAGCAGAAGCCAGCGGATCACAACATTTCCACTTGAAGGTGTAGCATGTGTACCTTTTTGATCTTTTGTTCAGTTTTTCACGGATATAATGTAACTTTTGTTAAAATTTTTGGATGACTGTAATCATTATGTAGTTAGAACAAATTCTGAACCATTAATATTGTATTAATTATCATATGTAATTATTAATGTTCGGTGAGAATATATCCCTTATTTATAGTTACGTATGTCCCGACGTGTCCGGGGAATGGGGCGTCACTGTTGGTATCAGAGCCTAGGTTTAGTGAACCTTTAGGTCTTGGAAAATGGGAGATTACGAGTTCTGTGGTGTATAAACTCTGTAGAGTGTCTGTACTATTAAGTTATCACGTATAATTTTAACAACTTAAAAATCTATACCTTAGGATTTTCTCTCTCTTTCTTTCTTTAGGATGGCATCAGACGCAGAACTGGCTGGGGAACCGTGGGAGCATCGGAACCAGAGGACTCAGATCTGGAGGAAGAACCCACTAAAGAGCATGACCCGAAAAATGTGTTTTCGCTAGCATGGATGTTTCTGGACGAGTGGCCATCTCAGGGAGAAGAAGAGGTTGAGAAAGTAGGAGCAAACGAAGAACTTGATGTAGTAGGGGACGAGGCAGACTTCGGAGTAGACGATGAGGAGGGACTTAAGGACGATGACGAGAACGAGAAGCGAGCCATCACCTTCTTTTATAATCCTCTAGAGGCCCCGCCACCAGAGTCAGATGATGATGAAGCAACGGAAGCAGTAATCTACTGGAGCCGCCAGGACTACCTATGAGACCCTGACCTATTTTCTTTTTTGGCATTTTCAGACGCATGTTACGTGTTTTTGTTTGAGCATGTTTTTATTGATTTTGATGCATGATCGGGCTTAGATATGCATGCGGGATAGGTTCTTGGGGCTGTGGGCCATTGTGGCGCAATTTTCAAAATTTCAAAAAAAAGATATTTTGGAGGCCTATAAATATCTGGAATTAGATATTTTCAAAAAGATATTTTTCAAAACTTCTCCAACAAGCTTACTGTTTTCTCTCTGCCTTCTCTCTAAGTTCTCAGAAACTCGGGGCTCGATTTTCGACGATCAGACTGCCGATCCCTGTTATTGGCGTTGTGGTCTACGCATTCATCCAGATGGAATTCCATTCCAGTGAGGCTCAATTTTGCACGTGGATCGAGATATTGAGTTTTAACTCACCGAGGTAGGATTCTAGACCTGTATGTTGTATAAGGATGCTATGGGTAATCGGGTGTATTTTTACCGGTCGAATAGCTGTAGATCTGAGTTTGTATCAAGTTGAGTTTTTGGATTTAAAACCAGTTGTTAGTCGATTTTGGTGGATAAAATCGTGTTTCGAGAGTTTCTTTCGAGGGTTTGGTGTTTGGCTTGGGCATGTGGATGTCCGAGGGTGTTAGATCGTTGTTTGGAGGTGTTGAATTGAGGTTTTGGAGGTTGAAACAGTGTTCGAAAACTGTTCTCGCCTCTGTTCAGTTGACTGAACCGTGAGGTTCAGTCGACTGGATCATGTTTTTGGGGTTCGATCGACTAAACCTCGAGGGTCAGTCGACTGAACCGTGGCTGTTTGGCATTTACGAGTTTTCAGTGTGGTTTTCAGTCGACTGGGGGCTTGGGTCAGTCGACTGAACCTCTGGGCAATGTGATGGTGGTTCGGTGGCTTGGTTTTGGTTTCTGATTGGCGTCTTATGGTATTCAATTGACTAATTTATGGGAATTAGCTGATTTAAATACATGTGGATTCCTTTTGGGGTTCGGTTGATCGTGTGGTGGTTTGGGGGTCGTGTTGTGGCCTCGGGTGTTTCATTTAAATGTCGTCCTTGGGTTGACGTGCATGGTTACATTTTGGGAGTTGTGGCACGGTTATGTGTGAGTTGGTTATGCTCGGGACGTGTAGGTCCGTGGTTCGATTTTAAGGTTAAGTTCTGGTAAGAATCGGTCTGAGGGAGGTTTCAGGTGTTGGCCTTCGGGTTAGGTGTTGGTTGTCCCGGTGTGTGTGGACGGGTCCCGGTATGTGGACAAGTTGTTCGGGTAAACGGATGATGGGTGTGTGGCATGTTATGTCTTATCGAGTTTTGTGGTGTCGTATGTGGGACATCGTGGTTATACATGCTTTTGTGCCTATAGAACTGTGGATAGTTTTATTTTTTTGTGCATGTTATGCAGGTGAGTGGCCTCTGTGGTCTTGATGCCTTTAGGGCTTTGGGTTTTTTTATCCCATTATATGTGATTTTATCCCGTGATTTAGGCATGTGTAGAGATGTCTGCTGATACGTAGAATTGTATCTATATTGCATATGTGGGGCGGGCATTGGTCCCTCGGTGGAAGTCCATAAATTGCATAAGTGGGGCGGACAATGGTCCTTCGGTAAAAGTCCGTAAAATTGTCTAGGAAGGGCGAATAATGGTCCTACGGTGAAATTCCGTGAATATATTCGTTGACCCTGGTCAACAAAGCATGCAATGAGGGCAGATAATGGTCCTACGGTGAAAGTCCGTGAAGATGTGTGTGTTGCACGGGTAGCGTGCGTTGTGTGTGTTGCACGGGTGGCATGCGTTGTGTGTATTGCACGGATTGTGTGCGTTGCATAGATGAGGGTTGCGGTCCTTCGGTGAAAGTCCTAGAAGATTCAAGATTTGCATGAACTGCATTGTGGGACTGATAGACCAATTTTCTTAAAAATGTATTATCGGCCTACGGGAGTCGAAATACTGTATTAACAGCCTACGGGAGTTGTAATACTAGAATCATTTTCAAGGCTCTGATGAGTCAAAAAATAGTTTTTATCCTAGCTTTCCCCTTGCTTGTGAAAATTTTTTTAATGGCTCTTGTGAGTCGTGATCCAAAACTGTTTTCAAACTATTTTCAAGGCTTGAAAGAGAGTCTAAACCTGCACTTCGTTTTCCTAGCATGCTTTGTTTATATTGCATGCTTATCTAGTTTCTGCTGAGCCTTGGCTCACGGTGTGGGATTTGCTTTTCTTCAGGTACCGATCACGCTGGTTGATCTAGAGGTGCTGGAGAGGTGGAAGAGTTATAGTCATCCTTTTTGTTTTTACCTGTCTCATGTATGCTTAATACATGTTTCTCGGTGTTGGGGCGTTGTAATGTATGACGTTTGGCATTTATATACAATGCATTCATGTTTATTTTGAGAGTGTATTCTCGGACTGGGTGTTGTGGCTGACTATTTATGGGTGTTTCACGTGGTCCGGAGTTTGGGGTGTGACACTACCGCAAAGACTATTGTATCAGAGAGCGAGTGTATGCGAGAGTGTTCCCTCGAATGGACGTGGAAGTGGAAAAAGCCCAAGTCTTTTCGAAGATACATGGGTCCGCTAAGGGTATTAGAAAGATGTGATGAAACAACCTGCCGTCTGAAGGTAGCACCGGGATTCAAAAGGCTATTAGGGGACTGGATGGATGCAACGTGGATGCAGACACATAAGCCAAGGGATAAGAGAGAAATCATCAACCCACGCAACCCGACAACCGACTTTAACAGTCCAAAAATGTACCTGGAGATACCAGTTGTCATAATCAACAAGGCTCATATGGGGCCACAAGGCTTTTGGCATGTGGAAGTGCAGTGGCATTGCTACGGCATTTACGAAGCAACTTGGGAACACGAATCAATTGTCCATTACTTTTGTTCGTATTTGTTTGTTTAGGCTTCAATACGCTAGGCGTTGTGCTTTTCTTTTTGTTTGAAGGTTGTGTGAATGCTATGTGAACTTTTTAAGAACCTTGTACCAGTTAGGTGTTTGAATGAAATGCAAGTGTTCGTTGTTAAATACATTATAAACTATCTCATAATTATAAGCTATCTCATAATCTCAAAATAAATTCCACAAGATCCCGAAACATGAAAACAATTAGGAATTGAGATAAACCCCGAATCTCAAAAATCTCTTGGGATAGCTGATAGACGATCAAAACACTGACAAGACGACTAACCCCTAGATGATAAAGCACTCAAAGTAGCCTAAATTTTGTAGAAACTATCGTTAAAACCCCGCAACTTCACCCTTATAAGTTTCTTTTCCGAAACTCCCGTAACAACATCTATACCCGGTTAAAATTCTTTGCTTCTAATAGCACCAGTCCTCAACAATGCTACCTAGTAACATTTGTAGGTAATCCTTCATCACCATTCATTTCCTGACTTCAATACTATGTCCGACTGAAGTAATTTTGTGAACTCTTAAAATCCCAACCTGGGGAGTTGACTTGGATGCTTGAATTGAAATACGTTAGGTCAACATAATTTCAGGGAAAATATCCATTTTGGCTACCCATTGCTTAGACGTATCTTTTAACAAGGTCTGATATTGTACAGATTAATCCCCAGAACCTCCTTTCTTTAATATTCATAAGTGCTGATCTCAGTTCTCCAATGCACCTATGCTTCAATTGGTCTCTTAACTGTCATTATTTTAACTTAACCCCTTATCCTAATTCAACCTATCTTTGAATTATCTAGGTTCCACCCCAAAACGAGCTAACTCTAGATACATCTCGCACCTATACCATTCGAGATCCTCAGTTAAACGCTTAGCTATTCATTGCTATGCGATTACCTTCTTTGAGATCAATAAAAAATGAGCTGACGCTCCTTATCAAACTCCATGCGTGTTTTGGTCCTTAGATCTTTGAAACCTTGCCCATAGGTTTGTGAGTAACAACGATCGTTAGGATATTACGTTATTAGGCTTTAACGCTTTCACAAAAGATTAGGACCATGCATAGGAACCTCTTAACACCTCTTCGAATCATAGGGAAATCTTTCCTCAACATTAGGACTCAAAGTATCATCAACGTCTGCATTTAATGAAGTTTTAAAGACTGAGACCCCCGACTGCAGGAATGGTTAAGTAAGGGTTTACTTAACGGACTACACCTTTTTAAAGGACCCGATAAGTATAAAAAAGGCATCAGTTATCTACAGTTACGAATAATATCTTCACATCAAGGGACTCATGACATCACCATGTAACGGTTTTTAGACTTTCCCTAGACTAGTTCATAGTGGGCCCACAAAGCCAACAACCCGGGACACGATAGATTCGTACCGACAGTAGAGAAGTGGAAAACAAGAGACAACCTCAAGCTCAGAATACCCTGAGTATGCACGTCAGCCTATTTGAACTCGAATCTTGCCATCCCTACCTTCAATAAAGAATTTTGACAACAACCATGAGCATTAGGAGCTTGATGGAGAAATTAACCATCAAACCATAATAAATCATATGACTCAGTATTTGCCCTAAAGTGACCAACCATTGGAGAGAAACGATCCAGTCATTAAAAGAATCGCTCAAACCCTACGTACCAATACGCCAAGGAACAACGGCAAAAGCTAAGAGAAACAGTACAACACTTGGAAAGACTGGAATAGGAATGAAAGCATGTGACTACGGACTTCGTTGCCAGGATCATTACGATCACATCAACAATATTTGAGTTACTATGGGTCACCTCAAAGAAACAACAACATTTAAGTTATGATGGATTTTCTCACCAAGATCACTCGTTTTCTATTGGTTAAACCCCACGACACATCGGTAGCTACAAGAAAAAAGTATATCCGAGAGATTTTACACCAACTTAAGTTCTTTACTATATCTAACTAAGACCCGCATCTCACCTGGGCAGTCTAATCACTCAGTTCTGAATCAACAAAAGTACGTAAGAGTGAACATAAAAGAAATTGAAGAGATTGGTAAGGTTAAACAACCGTTTTTCCAAAAATGTTGAACGTATCAACCCAACCTTATCCACACCCTCAATAACAAACAACTCAAGGACACAACTTTGAAGAGAAGAGATGCAAGTAATCATCTACAACCTTTCGCGTGAAATTTTGAGGTCAAAATTTATTTAAGTGGGGTAGATCGTAACACCCTAGTCCGAACCCTAGTAGTAACCACCTAGACTACAACAACCCAGCCTGGATCCTAGTTATAAATAACATAAAATATTAAATTAAAAATAAAATTTTTCATAATGAGGGTAAAATGACCATTTTGCCTCTAGTATAGCAAAAAGTTCTAAAAATTTAAAATTTGACACATGGACATCCAAAATCAGATGTTTATTTACAATTAACTAATAAAATACAAAAATAACAACAAAATGACCAAATTTCCCTTGCATGGCTAGCCACCTAGGAATATGTGCCCAAAAAGCTATTTTTATCTTTTTAAGCTCAAAAATAAAAAAAAAGATGTATAAATGCAAACAAATAATTATTTCAAGTCTCTACATAATAAATAAATAAAAAAGTCAATTCTAATCAAACTAGATTAATTTAGTTTAAAAGTCTACACTTATTTATTTAATTGCTATCAAAATTATGATAAATTATGGGAAGACTAAATTAATTATAAATACATTAATATAATAGGTTTTAGTAGATTTAGGTATATAAAATTAATATTTTATGCATTTATAATCACAAAAATGTACCAAAATACAAATTAAAATCCAAATTAATTGCCAAATCAGCTTTTTAGGCTCCCAAACACTGCATGGCCGGAATCCCCATGTCCCAAATCTGATTTTTCATATCTCAAATAACCCCCACCTCTCAGGTAACCAATAGAGATTTTAAAAAAATTTAAATTTAAATTTCATGTAATAATTAAGCCTAATTACATTTTTTTCTATAAAAACATGGCATAACCCCCATTCTCTTGAGACACATTCGGCTGAGAGTGGGAGTGAGAGAAGAGGAGAAACCACAAAACATTCTAAGTGTTCTAAGAGAGGAGGAGAAGAGAGAAGAAAGGAAGGAAGGAAGAAGGAGGAACCAAGGAGAAATCATTAAAGCCAAGTCCATTTCTTCTTTAATATTTTTGAGCATCAAAAGAGGTAAACAACTCCCTTAAACCTTTTGATATTCTCCCTCGAGATACCCCTCAACCCATCTCTATAACAAACCCTAAGAAAAAGAAATGAAGAATAACTCAAAAAAGGCGTTGTAGATGCAAACAGTGGACAGAGGGCAAAATTGTGCTTTGTATGTTCTTGCATGTGTATGTTTTCAAGTTTTATGGGTTGAACATGTTTTGGAGTTTTGATTTATATGATTTTATAATATGTATGCATAGAAAACATGTCAAAAATGTACACAACTTAAGCTAAGCAACCAAAATCCCAAGTAGCCTTATTTTCTGGACTTACTTTCTGCCACCAAATTTAAAATATCATAACTAATTGTAGAAAAATGATCTTAAAGTAATTTTTGTTTCCAGACCTAGCTCTTTGAGTTATCTTTCATAAAAAATTAGTTCACAGTGATGTCGTTGGGTAGAACTACATATATTTTATTTTTTTTAAAGAGTGTTAGATCTTGACCACTATGAGTTGAAGACCTAAAAACCCTGAGTTAGAGTAAGAACTGTGCTTAGGTCGAAACATAAAACCTGTAGAGAACATATCTATCTTTCTTTTCACCAGAAAGAAGCCAACAATATGAAGTTTTGATAGGTGAAACCCTTCCC
>JAOTRH010098231.1:0-16092 GCA_034768845.1 Heliamphora exappendiculata
GGGACTGTACTTCGATGGTCCAATCCTCGGGTGGTGATCCAAGCAAGGCTTGCAATGTAGGCGTCAAAAGGTCGGATCTCGATATTTTGGCAGGGCATCGGCGTCGGGGCTCGGAATTGCTCAGCGACTCGGCAAAACTTCACTCTCAAAACCTCTCACTCAAATTCTGTCCTGAAAAATGTATCAGAAGTGCGGTATTTATAGAGTTCTTCAGCCAATGATATGTTGCCACGTTTTTGGGACACGTCAGGCCATTTGGAGTTGGCGGTTCCCATAATGTAAGTTGGTAGTCGCCATGTTTTTGAAAGGTTCTACAAAGTTCTATGGCGGTCACCATGATGCAAGCTGGTGGTCGCCATAATAAAAGGTGACGGTCGCCACTTTTGGCTAGCGTTTCCAAGATGTTCTACTGGCGGTCGCTACAATGAACATGGCGGTCGCCTTACTTGGACAGCAAGTTTCGATGGTTTGACAAATTTCATTAGTTGAAAGGTTTTGGGCTCAAATACCGAGCTTGGATCACTTTCTGAGGATCGTATTGAGGCACTATTCTACCTGTTTTCATCATCGAATTCACCTAAGATTGGGTGGGGTCAAATTAGGGTGTCTACAGTTGTCCCTCTTTGATATAAAATGCAAAGCAATGCGTGAAACAAGTTATATCAAAGACCTAAAGACGACAACCATTTGACCGAGCCGTCAATCTTAGGCCACAAGCATACAAGCATGCGTATGATGTTGGTCGTACCTGAATTTTCATCGAACTGCCTACGTACCCCTTTTCTAGAGATCAAATCAAAACGTAGTTCATGGGGCAAAATGCAAGGATGCGAGATTAGAAATATGATGCATGACAAGTATAGTGTAATGTAGGCATGTATAACGCGAGTCAGTTTAAGGTCATGAAGAGGACCGATGAGTAAGTTTAGGGTCATGAAGAGGACCGACGAGTTAGTTTAGGGTTATGAGGAGGACCGACGAGTCAATTTAATGAGTTAGTTTAGGGACATGAGAAGGACCGATGATTTAGACATCAAATTAATAGGTCGAGTTAATACCTAAAAATTTGAGACGAAATGCGAGTTAAAAGCCAAGTTGTGACTTAAAACTAAAGTTTATCGGAGGGAGAAAATACCTTAAAAAGATAGGGGTTTAAAAAGTCACCAAATTATTTTTGGAATTATTTCTAAACACACAAGATTTTCTCGAAGTAGAAACAACTGAGATTATAAAATTATTTTTGAAAAGCTCAAACACAAAAATAAAAATTTAAAAAAAAAATAATTAAAGATTTTATGTTTTCAAAAAAATTATTTTTTGCTAATAGTGTAAAGAGAAAAACCTACAAAAATAGATGCACACAAAGAAGATAAGAAAAAACATATATAAAGAGCCCTAAACAACCCCCCAAAACGTTGACATGACCATTGGTAGACTAGCACCGTTTTTCCCTCTATATGGCGGTCGCCACTATAAAAACCCTTAGAAGGTGGCGGCCGCCAGATAAAATCCCCTTGAACATGGTGGTCGCCATGTGTCCCTTCGAAAACATAGCGGTCGCTATAACGGAAGGTGGCGATCGCCACTTCCGTGCGCGCATAAGGCTCTCCAGGAGCGCGGATTTGGTTTCATTCTTCACATCTCACTCTCTCTCTAACTCTCTCGCGCTCCCAAGACTCTCTCAAGCTCTCTTCGAGTTTCTTTTGCTTCCACACTTTCCTTAGCCTTCTACTTTTCCTTACCACACGACGTTCACACTACTATTCATGATCCCTTTCCTCTTCATGGCGGGTCAGGGCCATGGAGATGATGACCTTGGGGCACGACGGGGCCCATCCGCTACTAGGAGTTCCTCTATGGGGACTCTTGGAGGCACGACTTCCAATCTTCCTGTTGGCGGGGTCACCTCCACGCAGCCCACTATTGTGATGGACACCTTCGTGCTTGAGGCGGAGCGTGCCTCTCACCGGGTTGCTAAAGAGGAGGCATGAGCAGTTGCTGAGGCTCAGGCGGCTGCTGATGCTACTACAGAGGCTGCAATGGCTAATTTTTTGGATTTTGATGCCGAGGAGGGTCATCCAGCGCCCTTCGACCCACATACGTATGCTCCACTACCGCATCGCGTGGTTCCACGTGGGATGAGACGCTACAAGCCTCCTACTGATGTGGTTGCCGTTGACGTTTTGCTCCGGGAGGTTGACTATCACATTTGTTGCCAGCGACCTTCGGTATGTACCATATCCTTACTGTTTTAAATACCAAAGAATGATATATGAAATATAGACGCATGCTTAGGATTCCCCTATGTGATTCGATTATGATGATGATTTATTTTGATGTGTTTGATGAATGATTTTGAAGATGTGGATGATGATTAGAATTTGAACTTAGCTTAAATACCTATGCAATGGAGATTAAAATAGTAGGGGCACTTAGAATTTTGAACAAACAATGAAAAGAAAGAGCAATTATTTTAGTAAATATCATAAAATAAAAGGTTTGAATTTTTTATTTTTATTTTAAGGAACAACATAAAATTAAGGAGAGATTTATGTTTTTGTTTTTGAGGCATGAAAACTAAAGAAATAACTTTTATAAAAAATCTTAAAAAATTGGAGGTAAATTTTTAAAAAATTTCTAAAAAGTTAAGGCAAAATTTCACAAACTTTAGAGATTTAAGGGGCATTTTAAAGAGAGAATCAAAATTTTTTTTCAAAAGTCCTAGAAAATTTTAAAAAAATGATCTGAAATTTTTTTAAAATTTTTTTGAAAATTTGTTCAAAAATTTTAGAAAAATCAAAGAAAATTATTCGAGAATTGGGGCAATTTGTTTTTTCGGAAGTTTTATTTTTAGAAAATCAAGAAAAATTCTAGACATTTGAGGAAAATTTTTAGAAAATTTAGAAATTTTTTTAGAAATGTTTAGAAATTCCTAGAAACTTTTAGAAAATTAAAGAAAATTTTGAAAAATCTTAGAAAAATCCTAGAAAATTTTAAAAAATCTTAGAAATTTTTAGAAAGTCAAAGAAAATTTTAGAACATCTTAGAAATTTTTAAAAGTTAAAAAAAACATTTTGGAAAATTTTAAAATTTTTTAGAAAATTCTGTAAAATTGAGAAATTTTTTAAAAAATCGTAGAATTTTTTTAAAAAATCTTAGAACATTTTAGAAAATCTTAAAAAAATTTAGAAAATCTTAGATAATTAAGAAAAAAATTTTGGGAAATTTTAAATTTTTTTAGAAAATTCTAGAAAATTAAGAAAAATTTTAAAAAATTTAAATTTTTTTTTGTAGAAAATCTTAGAAAATTAAGGTTAAAATGTTAAAACAATTTAAAAAATTAGGGCAAAAGAGGCAAAACACAAATATAAGAGGGAATTGTTTTTTTTTTCTATTTTTTTTGTTTTTGTTTTTTAAGGAGATTTACTTGGCGTACCAGGACTTAGAGTTACTAGTCTTTTACTACGACGTGTAAAAATTAAAGGATCGTCACTTACACACGAACCTAGGGTAGGAGAGATTTGCCTAGTTTACCAGGGCTTGGGGTGTTTAGTTTTCTAGGGTTTGAAAGAACCGAAGGATCGTTACTTACACACGAACCTAGGGTTTTGTTTTCAGATATTTGTCTGCACTTTACTTGCTTGATCTGTTCTTTATATGTTCTCTGCCTATTTTATTCTTTTCAGGTTGGTCATTACGTCAGAGGTTTCGGAGGTTCAGCATCCGGAGAAGTATTGGAGTGGTATGATGCCCTCCCTGCTCCTAGCCGGGCCATTATTGATGCCTCTAGCGTTGCTCTATTCCTACCCCTATCAGGTAGGACGAGCAATGATCGGGTCTGGCTAACGGCCTTGGCAGAGCGGTGGTGGGATACCACAAATACCTTCCACTTTACTACATTCGAGGCTACTCTGACACATTTAGACTTCGCACTTATCACCGGCATCCGAGTCGAAAGAGTCCCTATCCCGTTCGACCCAACCATTGATGGTTCTACCGACATGCTGATGTACTTCCTTGGAGCTATTCCCGCTCAGATGGATCGTGACAGAGTTCGGTATACTTGGTTCTTCGAGCGATTCAGACATTTTCAGTGCACCGAGCCCCATCACTACGAGTGGGTCACCCAAGGTTTTCTCATGTATATATTCGGTACCTCCTTGTTTTTGAACCATGAGAATACCGTACATTTGCACTACCTGGGTGCCCTCGCTCGTCTGGATCGAGTTGTCTCACACGACTGGAGAGGAGCTGCCCTCGCCACCCTCTACGGCTTCATGAGGACTCTCACTCGGTTCCCTCAGGAGCTCAGCATCGAGAGATACTGGAGGGTCTGAGAGGTATGATTTAGCTTATGCGCTTTCTCCATTCATTTGTGTTATATGTTATTACCTGCTTGCTGACATCTTCTTCTTTGCAGTTGTGGACCTATGAGTTCCTCGGACTTCACGTCCCGGTAAACTCCTAGCGGACCCTCTGGTCATTCCTCGTGCAGCCCGGTGGTCCCAAGGAAAGGACATCGACCGGTGGAAAGGACATTGATCAATTTTGGGTTTCGCTGGACCGACTGACTCCCGATCAGGTATCTTTAATTCTTGCTTATTGCATTATACTGTCCATTGTTGTTCACTGCACTGATCATTATACTGTTCACTACACTATTCACTATTTTTGTTCACTTTTTCCCTGCACACTGATTACTGTACACTGGCTAGTTACCATTTACTGCACTGTTCACTGTACTTTACAGGTTCATTGGGACGTTTGGAGAGGGGTAGAGGATCGGGCTGACGTAGAGCTGATGCGTAGCCGAGATGTCACTGCGAGGCGTATTTTGCTGAAGGGCCCTTTCGGTAGGGAGTATTATCTTGGAGAGCGGGTGGTTCGCCAGTCGCTCGGCCTTGATCACTTTCGGATATCGGTGGTTCCTTCAGCTTGTATGCGCTAGACCGATCATCTTAGCCGGGTCGATCTACTGCTGGAGTTGGTGAGGACTCATGTCGCAGAGCTAATGGTGACTGAGGAGGATTACACTGCCTGGGACCAGGCACATTTGCTGGGACCACTAGGGCCTGGCCTGGCTGCCTTAGGGGGTAAGAGGAGAGGACAGGCACCGGAGGATGCTGGGGCTGGTGCTGCTGTAGAAGTTGGAGCTGCTGGCGATGCGACTGGAGAGATGAGGGGTCCAGAGATCCCGTGGGAGATTCAGACAGTAGTTTATGGCTACCCCTTCCCTCTGCCAGTTCCTGTTTCTCTAGCGCCTAAGTTCAGAGCTAAACTCAGTCAGGTTTGTCTTCGTTCTTTCTCTTTCCATTTGATTGCTTTCTTGGCTTGTTTACTCAAACTGCCTAACTTTTTCTTACAGGTCAAACAGGCGTGGCTAGATCACCTGCTATGGGTCTTTACTGGTCAACGAGCACTGCTCCGTCAGCTTGACGCTACTGTTCTAGCAGTCGACATTACCTTCACCCCAGCAGCCATAGTGAATATTCTTACATCCTCTCCCCTTTTTTTAACCTTCTTACACTTTTTCTATACTCTGCCCTGATCCTTGTTTTCTTCTAACAGCCTCCGGTACCAGCCACTGGCATAATTCCATCGTGTGCACCATCCCCTGCCCTTGCTCGAGGTTGTGGTTCCTGGGCACCTTCTCAAGCTCGCTCCAGAGGGTCTGTCTCTTCTGCTCGGAGTCGCTCTAGGGCTGTGTCTTCTTCTTCCGACAGCGATGGCGATGATGACATTGAGCGGCTCTTTGAGGACATCAGTTCGGACGAGGTTGGTCCTTCCTTCTGCCGGGTCCGCCCCAGGCATTAGTGAGAGAGAGCTTTCCCCCTCGCAGTTTCATTCATTTTCTGCTACATTTATTTTGATGGGCCTGTGTGCCCTAGTTTGACATATTTACATACATTTCCTTGATTTTACAGTTTATTGGGCCTGGGTGCCCCAGTCTTTACATTTTATCACTTTCTGATATATTATGGGCCTTCATTCCATTTATTGCCTTGCTTATATGGTTCTCTTTTATTTTACTACTCAAACTGTCATGGATGCATAGTTCAGATGCCACAACTAATACAGATCACACAAACTGCAAACTGACCCATACCTGTCATGTTCAAATATGGCAGTCGCCATAATACAACATGACGGTCGCCCCTTTCCAAAAATGTCCACATGGCGGTTGCCCATTTTAACATGGCGGTCGCCTGGTCAAAGGAATGATGTCACTGTACTATGCTTTTTAGAGTTGGTGGTCACTAGTTCCAAGATGGTGGTCGCCACGTTGAATGTACCCTTTTGCCAAAATTTTGATTTTTTGCCTTTTTCTACCTTATAAATACAGCCCTGGAGTCCCCATTTTTTATTACTCCGACTCAAATGGCTTCTTCCCTTTCTACATGGGTCAAGACATTTTCCCATATTGAGTGTTTGAACTTTGCCCCCTTCGGTATCAACTCCTTATTTCCTCTCTTGACTGTGAAGACTGATGGACCTTTACTGGAAGCTGCTGCCCGGCTATGGGATCCTTAGTCCCATGTCTTTCAGTCCGGTCTTGAAGAGTTATGCCCCACTGTGGAGGAATTTGCTGCTATCCTGGACTTGGTTTCGCGGAGTCCTATTGTTGTTCCTACTTTCTCCTTTTCTGCTCGGCAACGGGTGATGCAACTTTATGGTCTGCCTAAGATGGAGGCTTCTTTTCTAACATCGGGTGACTGCCTTGACATTCCCTAGATCATTGACAGATTTCGTCCTACCGGTGACCTTAGCGACCTTGTCTTTTAGCTGCGACGTCGTTATGCTCTTTGCTTCTGTCTTCTTGCTCAGTATCTTATCATTCCTTCTGACGGGCGAGTTAGCTACGCCTTGGTTGACATTGCTAGTCAGATGTGGATGGGGAAGGACTTTGTGCCACTTGTCTTAGCTGAGACATTGCTGGGCCTAGATGCTATTCATCGTGGTGAAACTACTACTTTTGCTAGCAGTCCTCTACTTCTTCAGGTGAACCCAAGACCTCTCTCTCTTTATTAAAGCTTTTTGCCAGGCCTTTCCCTTACTGATCTAACTTTCACTACAGATCTGGCTGATGGAGAAAGTGAATCTTGTACATAAGCCACCTACTGATAGACGTAGTGTTGTAGCTTCCCTCTATCACCCCTATTATCCAATATGTGACACCGAAGCAACTTGGCGGTAGTACCTTTCTTCTCTGACTGGTTCAGATATTACTTGGCAGTGCCCCTGGTGGCGGATCTCTGCCATGACCTTGGTCACCATGGATCACCCAGGTGTTTTGCTCGTTGGTCTGCGTCAGACTACTTTCTATTATCCCCATAGGATCATGCGGTAGTTCGGTCGCAGTCAGATCATCCCTTACAACATCTGTGGTCATTTATCTTCATCTGTACTACAGGCCCTATTTCTGGCATTGTATCAGGAGGCCTGGCCATCCCGCTCATTGATGGAGATGCAAGAGCTGCAATGTCCTGAGCTTTTTGCTGAGTACAAGATATGGCTAACAAAAGATAGGGAGAAGAAGGATAAAGAAGGGGGGAAACAGGCAGTGAAAAGGAGAAAGATTTGAGGCCTCCTGCTTTGTTTTAGAAAATTTTATAGCTTTCATCTTTATTCTGTAGACTTTGGGACTTGTGTGTCATTCCTTTTATTTTTCAAAAATTTTGTAACTCCAATTAAAGTAATGGAAAAAAGAAACCCTCACTTTTTGTTTAAGATGGTTCAAATTTATCCAAAGTTTTTAAGATTTCAAAGACTAGTTACATTGGTCTTACTTAGATTCAAAGATGGTTAAAAATAAAGAATGTGGCCAAACTTCTTAAAAGAAGCTGCCTACGTATCCTAAAAAGATGGAATCAGGCCATAACGTAGTTCTGGCTCGATTTTCACTCGGGTATTGATGCTCTCCTTTTTGTGATGCCCTAACTTTTGCCAAGGTTGCTCTTTTGGGTTTTCGGCCTTGCGAGCTGCTTTAACTTTTTCCCAAGTTGCCTTTTGGTTTTCAACTCAGTGAGCTTTTATTTTATCTTTATTTTTACCTCAAGGATAGTACTTTTTGAGCTGATCGAGGTTAACTGGAGTGGAGAACACATTGCCGTCCAAATCTATGATAATGACTGCACCGCCGGTCATGATGGTTTTGATGAGAAACGGTTCAGACCAGTTTGGCTTGAACTTGCCTCTCGGGTCAAATATAGGAGCTCTGATTTCCTTAAGAACCAATTCTTCCTCTTTGAGATCCCGGGTCTTGACCTTCTTATTAAATGCTCGGGCTATCCTCCTTTGGTATCCTTGCACGTGAAATAGGGCCTGCAACCTTCTTTCATCAAACAAGAGCAACTCTTCGATCTGATTCCTTTGCCATTCTGCTTTCGATATGCTGGCTTCAGCCACCACTCTTAGCGAAGGGATTTCCACCTCAATAGGAAGTATAGCTTCCATCCCGTATATTAAAGAGTACGGTGTAGTTCTAGTTGAAGTTCTAATTGACGTTCGGTATCCCCAAAGTGCAAATGGTAGATGTTCTGGCCAATCTTTGTGTGAGTTGATTGTCTTTTACAGAATTTTCTTGGTGTTCTTGTTTGCTGCCTCAACTACTCCGTTGGTTTGCGGCTGATATGGTGAAGATTTGTGAGCCACTCTTCGGTATTCTTCAAAAAGATCCAGGACCCCCCTTGGAAATGTGAACCGTTGTCTGAGATAACCTCATGTGGGGTTCCGTACCGACAGATGGTGTTCTACTTGATAAACTTAACAACATAAGAGGCTTTCAATACCGAGTAGGAGGCTGCTTCCACCCACTTAGTGAAATAATCAATGGCCATTAAAATAAACTCACGTCCATTGGATACATTCGGTGTTACTCTACCAATCACATCAATGCCCCATATTGAGAACGGCTATGGTGATGTCAGGTTGTACAGCTGGGATAGGGGGAACGTGCATGAGGTTTGCGTGAATCTGACACTTATGACACCTCCGCACGAACTGTATACAGTATGTCTTTATTGTCATCCAAAAGTATCATTGTCGTAAGATTTTCTTGGCTAACATATTTCCGCTCATATGTGGCCCATAAACTCCTGCGTGTGTCTCTTTCATCAACTCCTGGCCTTCTTCAGTGTTTACACACAGCTTGTTGACCCCAGAATGTCCTCGTTTATATAGTCTATCACCGCAAATGAAAAATTGTGCAAATAGTCGTTGTATTACCCTTTTATCCTTTTTGCTGGAAAACTTGGGGTATTCTCATTTCTCCACAAAATTCTGAATGTCAACACACCATGGAAGGTTGTCAGTGCTTTCTTCAATTGCGGCCGTCGTCTCGTATGCCAGCTTTCTTTTCTGTTGAATTACCAAAGGCCTCATTTGGACTCCTGATGGTATGTCAATCATGGATGCTAGGGTGGCTAGTGTGTCGGTGAACTTGTTCTGCAGTCTTGGCACATGGGTGAACATTACTGATTCGAAACACGTTATTAGTTTCTCTAGCTCTTGATGATAGAGAATCAAGGTTAAGTCCTTGACTTTTCATTCTCTTCTTGCATGTGAAACCACCAGTGCTGAATCTCCGATGACCTCTAACTTTCTTGCCTCTAGTTCTAAGGCTGCCTCTAATCCGGCTAAACATGCTTCATACTCGGCCTGATTGTTGGTTACTTCAAAATTGAGCTTTAAGGACAAGGGTACGTGTGATTCGTTAGGAGTAACAAGAAGGACTCCTATTCCATAGCCATATTGATTGGACGCGCCATCAAAATATAGAGTTCACTTGTCATCCCCAACTTTCATTAGCTGTTTGTCAGGAAACTGGAACTTTGTGTCTTCACCTCTTTCCACTGGTTGATCGGCTAAGAATTCTGCCACTGCTCTACCTTTGACTGACTTTTGGGTGATATACTGAAGATCAAATTCTGATAACAACATCAGCCATCGAGCCAACCTTCCTGTCAGTGCTGGCTTTTCAAATAGATACTTCAACATGTAGTGCCTCAGTTTTCGGGAAGCCCAAACCAAGGTTCAACATGTCTTCTCTAATGGTGTGTACCGCATTTATGACCCTGTCATCTTTTTGCTTAAGTAGTAAATAGCCTTTTTAATTCCAGTTTCACTTTCTTGTGCCAGCATACATCTCATAGCTGAATCAGTCACTACAAAATAGAGGATCAGTGGCCTGTTAGGCTCGGGAGGAGCTAGAACAGGTGGATTTTGCAGATATTATCGTACATCATCAAAGACTTCTTGGCCTTTTTTATTGCATTCGAACTTGACTCCTTTCTTCAGCAGACAGAAGAGCAGCTCACAGGTAGTTGTCAGTTTTGCAATGAATCGACTGATAAACTGTATTTTACCCAGAAAGCCCCTGACTTCTCGTTTGGTTCTTGGAGGAGGCATTTCTAAGATTACCTTGATCTTTGAAGGATCTACTTCGATACCCCGTTAAGTGATCATAATTCCAAGCATCTTTTCGGCAGTAACCCCGAAGGCGCATTTCTATGGGTTGAGTCGCATCTTGTACTTTTGAATCTTCTCGAAGAATTTTCACAGTGCTACAATGTGGCCATCCCGATCCTTAGACTTAACTGTCATGTCGTCCACGTACACTTCGACCTCCTTATGTATCATGTCATGCAATAAGATAGTGGCAGCCCTTTGATAGGTTGCTCCTGCATTCTTCAAATCAAACGGCATTACACGATAACAATAGGTGCCCCATGGTGTAGTGAAGGTCGTCTTTTCTCTGTCCTCAGGATCCATTAGAATCTGGTTTTATCCGGAGAAGCCATCCATGAATGATAATAGGGCATGCCTTGTTGTATTGTTTAACAAGACGTCAATGTGTGGTAGTAGAAAATCATCTTTTGGGCTAGTCTTGTTGAGATCCCGAAAATCCATGCAGACTCAAATTCGGCCGTTCTTCTTTAAAACTGGCATGATGTTGGCT
The DNA here is from genome assembly GCA_034768845.1 of Heliamphora exappendiculata. Taxonomy (NCBI): domain Eukaryota; kingdom Viridiplantae; phylum Streptophyta; class Magnoliopsida; order Ericales; family Sarraceniaceae; genus Heliamphora; species Heliamphora exappendiculata. The sequence continues at coordinate 10,958 of JAOTRH010098231.1, forward strand.
ACCCATTTTGGATATTCAGTTACCATCAGGGATCCGGCATTGATCTATTTGGAAACTTCTTCTTTGATCTTCAGAGCCCATTCTGGCCGGATCCGTCTTAATTTTTGTTTGATTGGTTTAGCATTGGGGTATAGAGGGATATGGTGTTGGAAAATGTCAAGATCAATTCCAGGCATATCCTCGTAAGACCATGCAAATACATCTTTAAATTCTTTTAATAAAATTATTAATTGTTCTTGTTCAATTAAGAATAAAGAAGAACCAATTTGCACATTTTGTGGATTAATTTTATTACCCAAATTTATTGACAAAGTTTCTTCAATTATTGATTGGGCACGCATTTTTTCTTCTCTTTTTATTAAAAGTTTTATTTCTTCAGAAATATTCCCGTCGAATTCAAAATCGTCAGAAAGCGTATGAAATAAATCAAACAAAGCCGAGTAATCAAAAATCTTTTTCATTTCAATAAAAGTAGAGGGAATTACAAACTCAATGGTAAAAGCAGAAAGAGGAGCACCAACAGACGTGCCCTCAATTACAAATTCCAACTCAAACTTGGACTTGGGATAGACGACATGTAGATTACAAGACTCGACGGTCCAATTCTTCACTTCTTTTGTGGCTGCATCGACGATAAGCTTAGTGCAGTCTACTGGTGTGCTAAAACCTATCATAAAACAGTCTTGATCAGTCACCTGCAGCTGTGCCATCTTCTCATTAAACAGCATTCCCATGTCAGTACCATCAAACTTGTCGGCCCAATCTTCCTCCCATACCTTCTTTCCTTTTTCTTTCCCTTCCGTTGTCTCTTCCTCTTCCGTGTTAGCTAACTGATGGCTGAAAAAGATCTCTAACCCTGGCAGCTTTTGATTGGTTTCTTCATCGATCCACGGCTCTGGAAAGCCGCAATACGGGAAATATTTTCCTTCCTTGATGAAGTACCCATTGAGCGTCCCAGAGTAACTGGCCTTCCGTCCCTTCTTAGGCCCTTCAAAATCTTCTTCTGTTGGCCTATACTCAAGACCAAAACGGTGCGAAGTCGGCAGTACCTGAATGCGTTTTGGGATTCCCTGTTGCTTACGTCCCAATCCCATACTAGGAAAAAAGGACATTTTCCTCATCATTGTTATTGTCCGCGGGTTGATATAACTTTCTTCTTCATTCATCAACATCTGAACAGCATGTGCTTCATCAAATCAGAAACCACTGAGAAACAGATCATCTTCACTATGTTGAACTTTCAACAGAGTTGTACCCTCTCCTCCTCTTGGGGGATGAATGTTATCCTCTTCGTGAATAGTCAAAATTGTCCCATTTCTTATTAGTTTTAATTTTTGATGGAGAGTAGATGGTATGACCTGAACATTTGGGTCATGCAACCAAGGTCTTCCCAACAACAAGTTAAAAGATGTCGGTACATCTAGTACATGGAACTCGACTGACGTTTTCAAGGGTCCTACTAATATCGTAAATGACACCAGTCCCAGTACATCCCTCCTTGTGTTGTCATAAGCCCAGACCCCTTGATTGCTTGGTATGAATTGCTCTGTCTTTAGTCCTAAACAGAGTGCTGTTCTGAGCGGACATACATTTAATGCAGACCCGTTATCGATAAGAGTCACGGGGACCCATTTGTCTAGGCACTTAATAGTAATGTGCAGTGGTTTGTTGTGATTTCTTCCTTCTGCTGGTAGATCTTTATCAAAAAAGGAAATGACTTTCGATTTAATCGCCGGTAGAATAAGTCCAATCAGTTGCTCCGGGGTGGCCTCTATCGAAATGCTAGCTTTATTCAAAACCTTTAGCACAGCTTGTCTGTGTTTGTGTGAGGCCATCAGTAGCTCCCAAATGCTGATGTTAGCTTGTGTCTTCTTTAACTGTTTCAACACTATATCATCTTCTTCTTCTTGTTCTTTCTCTTGTCCTTTCCCACTTAGTTGCCCCTTTTTTCTAACTAGGCTGGCTTGAAATGTCGCTCACTTCTGGTCAGATGTTCTATCTCTTTCTCAGGGTCCTATAATCCTGTTATTTCATCACTGGTCTGTCGTACTTTGTTCACCGGTGGAGGGCTTTCAAAAGCCCACAAATTGCCCAAATCACCGATTGCCATTATTCCTTTTCTCTCCTCATCATCTTCTATAGCCCATGTATTGTCGACTTCCTCCTAGATGTCTTTCTTGATAAAATTTACTTGCTGTTCATGAGTTGTCCAGAAATCAATCCATTCTACTCCATCTGATTTCAACACGATTCTTACCAGCCAGTAGGACTGCATTTCATCCACATATACTTCTTTCTCAAAAAGTTGGGGAAGGATAATGTCGTCGAGCACATGACCGAACCCATATGGTTGGGCTGGGTAATCCAAAGGCCAATCATGTTCTTCGTTGCGCTCCTCCTCTTGAATCGCTACCTAATATGCTTCCCAGTTATTATTATTCCACTCCTCTACGACATCCCAACCATTCCTGGTCATAATCAATGAACATACTGCCTGACTTTTAGTAATTGAAACACGAGGATGTGGTAGGTATGCTGGACAGATATATCGGCTCGGGTCCTTTGATTCCTCCAGAGACATGTAATTTATCACAGTTTGCATAGCATGATTCGACAGTGGGTTAGTTGTAACATTCGGCTTTAGGGTGATAGATGGTGATGGGATCACCTTGTTGTTAATGAGGTTTTGGATCTCATGTCGAAACCTCATACATTTATCAGTTAGGTGCCCATGACTTTGGTAGAATGCGTAGTATTGAGAAGCATTAAACCTCGATGGTAGGGGATCAGGAACAGACATGGGACCAATGGCTTGATAAGCCCCTTTTTAACGAGTCGACTTAGGGCGATGGATAGTGAAATTTTGAGGGGAGTAAACACCCTCCTTAGCCTTTGCTACTGTTGGCTGTTATCTGACTATTGAGCGTTGTTGGATTATTGGGAAAAAAAGCATGGGTTTAGTAAGTTTACCTCGTTTGAACGAGACACGAGGTTGGTGGCAGCAGATTGGTTTTGGTTATTTGTGGGGAAGGTCCACTTGGGTTTCTGGCTCAGCTCGGCTTTTTCAATATCCTCAGATTGGATTGCATCTTCTATTTGAACCCTGGCATCAAACAACTGCTCGAATGTGGAGAGTGGCTGTGTGATCAAATAACGCTTCAACGAGGACTGTAGGTTCTTCACCACTATCCTCACTTTCTCTTTCTCAAAAGGCCGGTTCGTCATCTTGGCGGCCTTACCCCTCCATTGGGTCAGGAAATCAACACAAGACTCCCAGTTCTCCTATCGAGTCATTTCGAGCTCTCGGGTAGTTACGCCCAGTTGGATATTGTAACTATACTGACTGATGAAAGATGTAGCTATATCCTCCCAAGTTATGGTATTTGCTACGTTCAGTCCCCACCGGAGTCGCTAGAAAATACTGTGGCATCGGAATTTAGGGGGTTTTGAAAATGTTTCAAAAATAGAAAATTTCAAAGATGTTCAAAAAATATTTTAACACCTTGAAAATCAAAATTTAAAAACTCCTTTTTGTTAAAAATGGAGTTGCCACTTAGTTTTTGAGAAAAACTAAGAAAAACAAAAATGGCTACTGTTCTTTAAAACGTTTAACTAGAGAAAGAGGGTTCGGGGGCTAAGGTACGAATTGGAAAAGGTGTTAGGCACCCCATTCGGCCAACCATATGGTTGGCCTCTACTAATCATCATTGGTTCTTTAATAAAATTTCTCAAATGCATGCAACCAAAGAAAATAGAGGCAAAGAGAAAATATTTAAAATCAAATATTAAAAATACATAACATATGTATATGGAACGCTAAATAAAATAAATACCAAAAGAAAAATCGTAAGTCCTACACATACAGTTCTAACTAAAGGATACATGGAACACTTCTACATGTAATATTCACTAAAATAAGTTAACTATCATGATTTGCCTACAACACATGCTAGAAATTGTTAAAACTATCTAGACATGGATTTACTATAAAAGGGAAATTAAATTATTTTAAACATACATTCAAGTAAAGAAACTAAAATATATATTAATATGATGAATTAGTAAAAGAAATGAGAAATGCAAAATAAAAGATGCATAAACAAAATCCTATATTAAAAAAAAAATTTACTAACAAATAAATTAAAATGAGGGTGTTATGACAAAAAATAGCTTAAAGATTTAAAAAGAAATGAAACAAGGAAAAAAAATTTATAAGAGAAAATTACACCAAAATGATGAAGTTAGAAAATACTTATTAAACTAATGAGAGTGAAAGTTAACTATTTACATTTTAAAAGAGATAAAAGAAGATAAATGAAGAAGAAAATAAAATGAAAAAAAATTACATTTAAAGAATGGGAATTAGATTAAAAAACTTTTTATAATTTTTGGGTTTAATGAAGAAAAATAAGTGTTATGAAAAAGAAAATAGAACTATAAAAAGAAAAGAAAATAAAATTTTAAAAGAAAAATAAACACTAACATTAAAAGAAAATGAGTACTAAATGGAGCATAATAAGAAAATTAGAGCTAATAATAAAAAGAAAGAAAATGAAATGCTAGAACAGAAAATTACATTACTATAAAAAAAAAAAGAAAAAAAAAAGAGAAATGAAGGCTAACAAATGAACATTAAGCTATTATTGAAAGAAGAGAAAAGAACAAAGAAAATAAATGCTAAAAAAAGAATTAAATTAACATTAAAAAAAATATAATGGAATATTTAAATAAAAACTATATTACAAGAAAAAGAAAAGAAAATACACATTGACATTAAATTAAAGATTAACTAATAAATGAAACATTTAATTAAGATTGAAAGAAAAATTAGCATTAAATGAGTATAATATTGACAATTGCATTTTATATAAGTGCTTATATTATAACAATAACGATATTGTTTGGTTGTATTATCAAATTATGTTAGCACTAATTGATGAATTAAAAAAAAAAGACATTGTGCTTAGTGTGGATGTATAAGTTAAGAAATTAATTAAAATAATTAAATTAAATAAAGAAAATTAAGTAAATAAACAATGTTAACTATATAAATAAAAGAAATACTTGAATTGAAAATCGAATTTAACCCGATCTCTCCAAAAGAGAGGAGATGGAGTTAGAAGGATCGGGGATCT
>JAOTRH010098262.1:0-16089 GCA_034768845.1 Heliamphora exappendiculata
ATCATTACTTTTGATTTGATCTTATCCAGAATCTTATCCAAATCTTTTTCAATCATTACATTTGATTTGATCTTATCCAGAATCTTATCTAAATCTTATCCAAATCTTTTTCAATCATTACATTTGATTTGATCTTATTCAGAATCTTATTCAAATTTTCTTCAATCATTACCTTTGATTTGATCTTATCCAGAATCTTATCTAAAATTTTTTTATAATCCTATCAAAACATATGCAAAGAAATCTAGAACTATTTAAAGTTCTTATTGCCATATTATTATTTGTCAAAAATTTTATTTTTAAAAATTTTCTACGAACTATCAAATCATATATTATTTTAAGGAGTGACACGTGTTTTATTTTTATTAACTGTCATAGCACGGGTTATTACAATCTACCCTCCTTTAAAAAATTTTGTCCTTGAAATTTTTGTACCTTTCTACTCAAAAAGGTGTGGATACTTCTTTTGCATATCCTCTTCTCGTTCCCATGTGGCTTCTTCCACTGAATGGCTCAGCCACAATACTTTTACCAAAGGAATGACTTTATTTCGCAGAACTTATTCATTTCTGTCTAATATTTGTACCGATTTTTCTTCATACGTAAGGTCGGGTTTCAGGTCAACTGGTTGCACTGTTAGCACATGAGAAAGATCCGGCATGTACTTCCTTAACATTGAGACATGAAATACGTCGTGTAATCCTAATAACTCCGGAGGTAGGGCTAATTGATATGCTGTGTTTCCAATTTTTTTAATGATCTCATATGGCCCAATGTAACGGGGACTCAATTTTTCTTTCTTTTCGAATCTCATTACTCCTTTCCATCGTGATACTTTTAAGAATACATGATATCCGACTTCAAATTCTAGGTTGCGTCTCCGATTATCCGCGTAACTTTTCTGTCGGTCTTGAGACTGCATCAATCTTTCTCGAATCAATTTTATCTTGTCAGTGGTGACTTGCACAATTTTAGGGCCAAGTAGCTTCCTTTCTCTGACTTCCTCCCAACAGATAGGGTTTCGACATTTTCTACCGCACAATGCTTCGTAAGGGACCATTCCTATGGTCGACTGGAAGCTATTATTAAACGCGAATTCAATCAATGACAAATGTTCTTCCCTGCTTCTGGCAAAGTCCAGTACACAAGCTCTGAGCATATCTTCCAAGGTCTGAATTATTTTTTCTGATTGGCCGTCAGTTTGCGGGTGAAAGGCCGTACTAAACTTTAACATAGTCCCCAGCGCCTGTTGTAAACTTGGCCAAAATCTGGATGCAAAACGTGGATCCCTATCGGATACTATGGAGACTGGTACGCCATGTAAATGAATAATTTCATCAATATAAAGTCGTGCGAACCGGTTCATAGGAAACGTCATTTTTACTGGTAAATAGTGTGCTGACTTCGTTAATCTATCCACAATTACCCAGATAGCGTCATTACCTTTGGGTGATCGTGGTAGCCCAACCACAAAATTCATGGTGATATGTTCCCACTTCCACTCAGGTACAGGTAAGGGTTGTAATAATCCTACCGGCTTCTGGTGTTCAATTTTAACCTGTTGGCAAACTAAATATTTTGTCACAAAGTCTACTACATCTTTTTTCATCCCATTCCATCAGTATCTTTTCCTTAGATCTCTATACATTTTCGTGCTTCCACGGTGCATCGTATATGCTGTATTATGAGTTTCATCTAAAATTTACCTCTTTAACTCTTCATTATTAGGCACATATAGTCGATGCCCAAACCATAAGACATCATCTCGAGCCTCAAACTCCAATTTTCCTTTAGCAATTGCCTCTGCTCTTATCTTATCCATTTGACTGTCTGCTAACTGGGCTTCTCGAATCTGATCTAACAGAGTTGGCTTAATTCTAAGAGTTGCTAATAAGCCCCCACTTTTTCCTATGGCAAGAGTGACTCTGAGTGATAACATTTTAGAAAATGCATTACTCTGTCCTGTCTGAATGTGTATAATACTTCCTGATGACTTTCGGCTTAGGGCATCTGCTACCACGTTGGCCTTTCCCGGATGATAATGAATTGAACAATCATAATCCTTAATTAGTTCCATCCACCTTCTCTGTCTTAGGTTCAACTCCTTCTGGGTGAAAACATACTTTAAACTCTGATAGTCGGTGAATATTTCACAGGTGACCCCATATAAGTAATGTCTCCATATTTTGAGTGCGAAGACAATTGGAGCCAATTCTAGATCATGGGTAAGATAATTCTTCTCGTGAGGCTTTAATTGTCTAGATGCATATGATATCACTTTTTCATGTTGCATTAAAACACAACCCAACCCTTGGTGTGATGCATCACTGTAGACTGCAAAACTTTTATTGCCTGATGGGAGGGTGAGTACAGGAACTGACACCAACTTAGACTTTAGTTCTTGAAAACTGCGTTCACATTGGTCAGACCATTCAAACTTCACATTCTTTTGGGTTAATCGAGTCAAGGGTTTTGCGATTAAAGAAAAGTCTCGAATAAATCTCCAATAATAACCAGCTAAACCCAAAAAGTTACGTATCTCTGTTACGTTGGTTGGTCTCACCCAATTTACTACAGCCTCAACTTTTGCCGGATCTACTTGGATTCCTTCCCCAGATATGACATGACCTAAGAACACCACTCGGTCCAACCAAAATTCACATTTAGAGAACTTTGCATACAGTTTGTGGTCCCTTAGAATTTGTAAAGAAATCCTCAAATGTTCTGTGTGTTCTTCCTTACTTTGTGAATATATCAGAATGTCATCAATGAATACAATCACAAATTTATCCAAAAATTTCTTAAACACCTGACTCATCAAGTCTAAAAATACTGCGGGCGCATTAGTCAACCCAAAAGGCATTACTACAAACTCATAATGACCATAGCGAGTTCTAAAAGCAGTCTTAGGTATGTCTGATTTTCTCACCTTTATCCCCTTGAAAAATAAATTCCACTTCTCTGGGTAATTTGAAGGTTACTTTTTTCTCAAAACAGTTTAGTAATGCATGGTAGGAGGACAACCAGTCCATCCCGAGAATTAGGTCAAAATCTATCATGCTTAAAGGCATCAAATCTACCATCATGTCTTTGTCTCCTATCTTCACCAAATAATTTTTGTACACACTTTTGATTATCACTTCTTCTCCTACTGGAGTAGCAATTGTTATTATGCAACCAAGAGATTCTATCTCTACAACTCCTACTTGTTTTATGAATGTGGACGATACGAATGAATGTGTAGATTTAGGGTCTATTAGAACATATACGGTTTGATTAAAGGCTATAAGTGTACCTGTCACCACATCAGGAGTAGCCTGTGCATCTTGTCGAGTAATGGTAAACACCATTCCTGAAATTCTTGACGGCTCCATTGGTCCCTTTTCTTTATTCGGTTCATTCCTTGTTGATTCGTTATTCTCCATTCTTTTACTTTCAATGGATGACTGTGTTATCGACTGTGCTGCTCTCCCCGATTGTCCACATTGAGTGGCTATATGTCCTGGTTCACCATAGCGATAACAAATGATTTCAAAATTAAGTTTTGGACAGTCCCTTTTAAAGTGATCTGTAGCCCCATATTGGAAACATCCGTTCGTTTTTTGCTCTATTATGCTATCAGATAATCCTTTGTTTGATGGATTTTCTCAAAATTTAATATTGCGAGCAGTAGATTGGTAACTCTGGCTTCGAAAAGCTGGTGGCTTGGAGGTGTTATTTTTTGAATTATGTCTTCTTATGCTTCTCAGCGGAAGAGTATTACCAAACTTGCATTTCTTGAAACTTTCTCGTCTTCCTTCTGCTTCCTTCACATCTTTCTCTATCATATGAGCCTTGTTTACTAGACTTGCATAACTACTGATTTCAAGGATAGTCAGCCTGGTCCTTATATGGAAGTTCAGTTCTTTCTGAAATCTCCTACACTGTGTCTCCTCATCAGGTATCAATTTATAGCATACCGAGATAATTTCGTGAACTTCATCTCATATTTGGCCACACTCATTCTTTCTTGCTCCAAGTCGATGAATTCTTGTTCCTTCTCATATTTATATGTTACAGGCTTATACTGTTCATCAAATGCCTTATCAAACTGACTTAAGAAAATTTTTTGGGGTACAAGGGGTTCGACTCATGGTACCGGCATCTTCAATAACTTTTCTGTAGCTTCCCACAAATGGTATGCCTCTCCTCTAAACATGAAGGCTACAAGGTCAATCCATTTATTCTCAGGTACTCCTAGTCTATCCAAGATGCGTACCGCACTCTTCAGCTAATTTTCTACTTCCATGGGATTAAAAGTTCCTACAAATTCTTTAGCACCCAAATCTTTAAACTGTTTGATTAAGGAGTTTTCCGTCCTCTCTACTTGGGTAGCGATCCATCTTGCATTTTGTTCCGTTAGTCTTCCTATTGCTTTTAGCATTCTCGTAGTTGGATCAGGTTGTATTGGTCCCATTTGAGAAGATGCCTCTTGTTGTGATCCCATTTGGAAAGATGCTTCTTGTTGTACTTCAGTAGGAATTGACGATACCCCTTCTAATATTTCATACTTTATTCTATTATAAGAAATGAATGAATTTAAGATTCAACACTAGAGCCTAACCCGGCACTTAAAGACAGCCGAACAAGAAAACTGAGGGTTATCTTCCCAATCTGACAACATACTTAGATTTCCAATTAGGAACCTACGCTTGCAGAACGCGTTTTTCAAATGGACTTCAAAGCCAGTCAATCAGACGTCCGTAGACAAGGGTATGATATCCCAAGGTCTATGCCAAAACTCAAGAAAACGCACTTATCTTATGGTCCACCACAGACCAAACTCTGACAAGTCTATAGGATCTAAATCCTAGGGCTCTGATACCAAAATTTTCACACCCGTTTTCAAAAACACAAAATTGATAAAGAATATTATCATATCATGAGATTGCAAGTTTTTCCTTCGCGTTACAGCGAAAGTAGTGAATAAAGGCATTCAGGTGAGACATGAATAACCGATGTAATCTAAAATCATCAAACGAGAAGTACTTGTACATGATATGATTATATTTTTTAGTATACCCAAACCGGCGTATACCAAACAAAATTATCAAACTGAAATTATTTATTTATAAGAAACAGGCAACTGTACATGTTTCGAATACGCTATCCTGTATCCCAAAATCAGCGTATATTTTTCAAAACAAACATTAACTACGAGCCTGATATTATAAACTTGATGACTGTGGTGGACCAACTCTAGCCATCCCTGCTATCTGCAACGACAAAGATTACATGAGAGTGCATTTAGTATTATAATGAATAATATAAAAAAAATAGTCCTTCTACCAACATATCATGCTTTCCATAAAAAAACGATATTGCATCCACTTGTCATAAAATTTCGTAAATATCCTTATCAGGTGTTTTAGGATATCACAAGTTATAGCAAATTTTTCTCAATCTTTGTAAAAGTAGCATTTTAGGCTCAACAACCACAAATTATGGAATTCACTGTCTCAAAATAAAGTTTCTGGCATAACCGCCACAATGCAAAATAATCATGTCTCATCCACCACTCATACCTAACAGCGACCAAGTAGTCGTCAACCTCACGACCGGGAGTTCCGACGGTACCGTAACCTTAATTCTCAATGCACGGACTAGCAACGCGATGGAATGAGGGCCACTCTCCACCAAGCACGAGCGGTATGTGCTGTCCAGAACTTATAACCAGCAAAGCCTTTAAGGCAAAACCCTCCGCTCAACGGGCAACCTCCCCCATAGGGAGCAACAACACCCACAATTGGACAACCTCCCCTAGCGAGATATAAATGGCCGAAAATTTTTATAATTTGGCACTTTGAAACAGTAGCACATTATCAAAAACTTTTTTTTTCACATGTTTATACTTTGTAAAAAATGCAGATAGCATATTTAGAAATATCATAGCATTTCAAGAAAAGATCATGCTATCACAATTTTTCATACTTCAAAAACATTGATATAAAACAAGTTCAAAGCAAAGTTTATGCATTTTTGTTCAAAATAATATTTAAGCACTCTCACATGTCAAAAAATAATACTGCATGTATGTTTACTGCATTTAGGTTCAAAAATAATATTGTATTTATGTTTAAGATAATATTTAAGCATCTCACCTCGATTTAGGCGTGACAAAACTCTCTCCTTGATCTTGATCCCAAAATTTTTAATCATCCGGTGCTAAAATCTTAATGCATAATGGAGAGAGAGAGATTACATAACAGGGAGAAATGGTGGCTGGGGACGGTGGTGGAGGCTAACGGCAGCGTGGGTGGTGTCAGCGGCGTTTGGCGACGGCGGTGGCTGAGTGGCGTCAGGCTCACGGTGGTGGTGGCGTTGAGTGTTTGGCTTAAAAGCTCACTATGTGTGAGAGATGATACGTGATGAATGTTGCCACCAAGTGCCTTTTATAGATTGGCCCAAATCTTTTTCAATCATTACTTTTGATTTGATCTTATCTAGAATCTTATCCAAATATTTTTCAATCATTACTTTTGATTTGATCTTATCCAGAATCTTATTCAAATCTTATCCAAATCTTTTTTAATCATTACATTTGATTTGATCTTATACAGAATCTTATCCAAATCTTCTTCAGTCATTACCTTTGATTTAATCTTATCTAGAATATTATCTAAAATCTTTTTATAATCCTATCAAAACATATGCAAAGAAATCTATAACTATTTAAAATTCTTATTGCTATATTATTATTTGTCAAAAATTTTACTTTTAAAAATTTTCTTCGTACTATCAAATCATATATTATTCTAAGGAGTGACACGTGTTTTATTTTTATTAACTGTTATGGTACGGGTTATTACAGGAGACATTAGATATTGTGGGTACATGCGATATCAGAATCAGAGTTTCAAACGATTTAGCATAAAAGATACACAGGGTACGGTATGTACCTAAATTGATGAAAAATTTGATTTCTATTGAATAGTTAGATGCTGAAGGTCTTTCAGTGACCTTTATTGGTGGCACGTGGAAAGTCACCAAATGAGCTATGGTAGTGGCTTGAAAAACAAAGACGGGTACCCTATATATGACCACAAGTACAAAGGATACAATGGCACTAGCAGACAGTGGTTCAGAAATAAGTTTACGGCATCAGAGGCTGGGAAATATAAGCGAAAAAGGGTTGAAAGTTCTATAGTCAAAGAGCAAGTCACCGGGTTTGAAGTCTATGGAGTTTGATTTGTGTGAGTGCTACATCTTCAGGAAGCAGGTGAAGGTTAGTTTTCTGAAATGCGATTGGGCACCAAAACTATACAGGCTAGTGTTGGTACACACAGATCTGTGGGAACCTTCCCCAGTTGCATCTCTTGGAGGCTTACAGTATTACGTCACGTTTATAGATGACTCCAGCAGAAAGGTATGAATTTATTTTTTGAAAAATAAATGTGATGTGTTTGAAATTTTCATGTGTTTTAAGTTTTCAAAATTTGGAAAGCATTGGTGGAGACTGAAATCGGGTTGAGGCTGGAGTGTCTAAGGTTAGTCAATGAAGGTGAATACACAGACGGGAGATTTAGGGAGTTTTGCGTAGCCAGTGGAATCAGGTGAGAGAAGACAATTTCAGGGACGCCACAGCAGAATGGCGTGGCTGAGTGGATGAACAAGACGCTAAATGTGAGAGCCAGAAGCATGAGACTACATTTTGGGCTACCTTAGTGCTTTTGGGCTGATGTAGTGAACACAACAGCCTATCTTCTGAATCGAGGACCGTCAATACCATTGGTTTTCATAATTCAAGATGTGGTATAGAGCATAAAAGAGGTGAACTTATCTTTTTTGAAAGTTTTTTGTTGCACTTCATATGTTCATATTGATTCTAATGCCAGAAGTAAATTGCAAGTAAAATCTAAAGTCTATTATTTTATTAGATATGGTGATGACGAGTTTGGCTATCGATTTTGGGATGAAAAAAATCAGAATATCATCAGAAGCAGGAATGTGGTGTTTAATGAACTGGTGCTGTACAAGGATAAGTCAAAGGCTGAGACAGACAGTGTGTTGTCGGAGATGAAAAAATTCGAGTTCATTGACTTGTTGGAATTTTTGAGGGAGCCAAACAGGACGAGAATGAGGAAGATAAGAAGAACGTGAATCCACAGGTGGAACACAGTACACCAGTGACAGTAGTCAGGAGGTCTTCTAGGAGCATCAGACCGCCACAGCAGTTTTGACCGTCCATGTTCTATATACTGCTCACTAACAGTGGTGAGCCAGAGAGTTATGCAGAAGTCTTGCAGACTGAATGTTTAATGAAGTGGGAGTTAATGATGAAGGATGATATGGATTCCCTGCTGACAAACCAGACAAGGGAGCTAACTTAATTGATAGCTGAAAAGAAGACTTTGCACAACAAGTAAGTATACAGAGTGAAGAAAAAACACGACTACAGCAGGCGCTACTAGACAAAGTTGGTTGTTAACGGATTTTAGTAGAAGGAATGGGTTGAATTCACTGAAATATTCTCCCTGGTTGTGAAGTTGACAATGATCAAAACAATGTTAGGAATTGTAACTACAGAGGATCTGTTTCTAGAGCAGTTGGATATCAAGACTACGTTCCTTCATGGTGAATTGGAAGAAGATATCTACATGAGCCAGCCTATGGGGTTTATAGTGAAAGGCAAGGAAGACATGGTCTGTAAATTGAAGAAGAGCTTGTATGGTCTGAAACAAGCTCCAAGGCAGTGGTAGAAGAAGTTTATAGCTTCATGCAGAGTACGGGGTTTACCAGGCTGGAGGTTGATCATTGCTGTTATGTCAAGAGTTTTGACAGCTCATATATCATTCTGCTGCTGTATGTAGATGATATGCTTATTGTCGGACTGTGCATCAAGAAGATTAATAAACAGAAGAAATAGTTGTCAAAGCAATTTACCATGAAAAATTTAGGAGCTGCCAAGCAAATTCTTGGGATGAGGATAGTCAGAGACAGAGCCTTGGGGACCGTGAGACTATCTCAGACAGAATATGTGAAGAAGATACTGAGCATGTTTAACATGGATGGTGCAAAACGTGTCAGTATGCCTTTATCTAGCCATTTTAGGCTAATAAATTATCAGTCTCTGAAGACATAACAGGAGCAGGAGCAGGAGTACGTGAGTAAGGTCTCATATGCATCGGCTATTAGTAGCCTGATGTATGCTATGATCTGTACCAGACCAAATATCGCACATGCAGTGGAAGTAGTTAGCAAATACATGAGTAATCTTGGGAAGCAGCATTGGGATGCTATCAAATGGATTCTGAGATATTCGAAGGAGACTACAGAGACATCCTTATGTTTCACGAGGACATGATTGAAACTGTAGGGCTATGCGGATGCTGACTTAGCCGGCCATGTTGACAATAGGAAGAGCATTACTTGATTTGTCTACACTTTGTTGACACAGCAGTGAAGTGGGCTTCAAAACTGCAAAAGATTGTGACACTTTCAACTACAGAGGCAAAGTATGTTGCAATGACAGAGGCTGAAAATGAGATGGTGTGGTTACAGGGTTTGATGGTTGAGTTGGGTAAGTAGATTGACAGGGGTACACTTTTTAGTGACAGTAAGAGTGCCATTTTTCTCGCAAAAAATCGAGCATTCCAATCCAGGACGAAGCACATATAGATGCGGTATCACTTTATTCACTATCTACTGGACAATAGTCAATTGCATCTTGAGAAAATTAACAGGGCAAAAAATCCAACTGACATGTTGACGAAAGGTGTCAACACTGATAAACTGAAGTTGCACTCGACTTCAATTGGTCTTCAGGGTTAGAAGACAGAAGATGGGTTACATAGGGCAATTCAAGTTTGTTGGTTGATTCAAAACAGTTGGTGTTGTATTGGAGTTTTTCTCAAGGCTTAGAGTGGTTTTACTGAAGTGGGATAATTGTTGAGTGGTGAAGAAAAATCACGATTCTGAGTTGACCGCTTGAGCGGACCTGGTGGTGGTCTCGGGCTAAGGACAGCTCGAGCGATCAATAATCAGCACAAGCGGGATTGTATTCCAGGAAGTCTCGGATTACTGACCACTCAAGCGGTCAGAGATCCGCTCGAGCGGACACGTTGCGGAACCATTTTTTAGTGCAGCTGCTAGGGTTATGTTTTAACCCTAAGGGGTTTTTCATTGTGCACGAATTGTTATGTTTTAGCCTAAAGAGACAGAGTGAAGGTAAAAAATATCATCCCTCATTGTAATTCTTCAATCAATATAATAAAGTGTGATCCTGTGAATGGAGGTACAGATTGTCGAATTACGTAAATTTTGTCTTTGCGTTCGTGATTGATCTTGAACGGACTTAGTGATCGCGTTCTAAACCCTAACATTGTTATAATAAAATAAGACATGAGCTTTATATTTATTAAGATTTATAATATTTAAAAGTATTTGTACTATGCCTGTGGTAAAATATGACATGAGATTACAAATGTTGAAATTTGGGCTATTGCATTAAAGAAGGATCCAATCTAAAGATTGAATTAATAGTTATTTATTAATAATGAATTAATAGTGCTGTTAAAAAAATGAATTAATAGTGATTGGTATTGTTAACATCCTACTTGGATTCTCTCTACTTTTTATTCTTTTTATTTTTTTAAAAGAATAAAAAACATTATTATTTTTATTTTATAGCGTGCATAGTGAGTACATTTTTAGTTGACTAGAGATCGATAATTATATGTTTGAATCATATTAATACTAAAAAATATACAATTGAAAAAATAAATATGATTTAATTATATAATTATTAATGGTTGATTAATTTATTTTTTATATTTAATCTTCTAGGCAAATTCTATAATATAAATTGTTCAAATCATTAAAATGAACTACCGTAGACTTATTGTCTATTTATATATTTCATATTTTATTTCAATTTATTTATTAAATAATTAATATTCTCAAATATCATATATTTTATAATTTTTATGACTAGTTTATCTGCTGAATGTATAATCCGTCCATTAACATTGCATTCCATTGCTAAAAGTTAATGTAACTAGAAAATAAACCTTTGATCTTATATTGAAAGTAATGTGTTTAGTGTAAATTCAAATTTAATAAGGTGTGAATTATACTTCGTGCTCATTTGTTATTTTAGATAAATCTAAATGGAATATGAGAAATTGATAGTATTAGGATCACACACACACACTCCCACACACCTGGATAGAATATGAGAGATTGATAGTATTAGGATCACACACACACACACACACACATATATATATATATATATAGTAAGAGATTATAGATGAGATTATGTATACAACGAATAATTTGATTCATGTTTAGTTAGAGTGAGATAAAAAATAGAATAAAAATTGTAAAATTATTTTTGACCGTTAGATAAGAAGAGAAGATAATTCAGAGTCTGGTACTAATAATATGAAGAGAGCGAGGTATTATTAATATAATAAATGAGAAATTAACAATATCTCATTTATCGAACTATTAGTTTGAATTCCACAATACAAACGTAGAATTCACAATACTAAGGAAATAAAAAATTTTTTGTTGGTTAGTCATATCCCTTGGTCCAATTCCTCCTCGCCAAATCCCTCACAACAAATAAGGCTTAAGTAAATCTTGACAACTCACTTTGAATTTTTGATAATTTTTTAAATAATTTTACATAGCACCAAGCATTCTAATTAATCTTTTCTAGTCTGACTAAAGCTCTCCACTCTATTTTTATCATCTATTGTCATTCATTTTGGAAATGTGGTGAACTACTATCACATTTTGACGATCAAAATCATTCATTTTATAGGTTTTCGTGTGTAAATCATTCATGTAAAAAAAAAAAAATTAATTGAATATCATTAATTACATGAACAAGCAAAAAAGAATGAATGTGAATAAACATCACAATTTATTTTTTAAAACAAAATATAATATAGTTCAATATTAAATGATATTTGATAAATTTAACTTTTTTCTACATTTATAGTATACACACTAAGAGCTACAAAATAGGCCATTTGGATAATCAAACGTGATAAAAGTCAACCAAATAAAAATAGAACTTAGCCATAAAAAAAATGAAAGGAGCTTAACCCCACCAATCAAATAGGCCATATGAAATAGAACTATGCCACGTGCACTTGTGGACTTGCAAAGAATCAGACATAGACCATTACACGACTCTGGGTCTTGACAGTTTTGTGATGTTTATTGGCTTGTGACAGATTTATGCGAGTTATTTATTTTCTATAAAATAAATAACGCTTTTGATTGATAATTAATTTAAAAATTAATTTTTTTTTATTTTTAATAAAAATAAATAAATAAAATTCAAAATACCTTTAATAATTTTACTTTTAAGTTAGTTTTTTTTAAATTAATTATTTAGGTAAAAAGTTAATTTTTTAACTTTTTATTTAAAATTGACAATTTTACCTTTACATATATTTAATATTAATAATTATATGTATTGGTAGGAGTAATAAATAAGTTATGAATAACGGGTATTATTGTATTTTAAAAGTAATAGAAATTTGAATAAGATATTTTGAGAGTTCATATTTTAATTTGAACTTTTTAACTTTTTAATATTTTTGCTTTTTTTTGACCAAACAGACAACTTTAATTTTTAATTTTTTTAGCTAAAAAGTCAAGATTGCTAATAAGGACCTTAGTCTAGTTTTGCTTTTTGAGTTTTGAGAGATTTCCTAAAACTAAGGAATATTTTGTCAAATAATGTGATATAGTTATAAGTATTGGCATTTCGTTTGATTTAGAGGCAAAACAAATAAAATAAAATTCTCTTCTAATTATTTGTTGGGCTCTGTCTTCTATTTTACCGGACTCATATTTATTATATTTTACCTTAGTTTGAATTCTACGAATCACCCTGAAAATAACCAGCGTTGATGTTAATTCTATCATCGTCGTCGTCGTTGATTTGCCACACACAAATAGCATAACTTGCATCTCTACACCAAGGTGCTCGCACCCCAACCCGGGTTCCCCACAAAGTTCACTACTTTGTAGAAGAATATGGTCACATCTATTCCCCTTTGTGCACACAACTAGAGATATCACCGCCACTAACCAAATCAAGAGCAAAGGAGACTCGCTTCTGTTGAGGTGTACACCTGTCCGTCATGTCTGTTGTACTAATCTCGTTGCTCAAAGCTTTCCTGTGAACATCCAACAACTATTGCTCTTGCATATTGCCGGCATTCTACACACCATTTGATTTACTTACATGCACATTTGTACTACCTCGTTGCTTCTGTGTACCCATACGCTTATTCTGTGTGTTTTTCTACAATTGTTGTTCACTCTGATCACCTTTACACTTTTTTCGTGTATGTCGCCTACCTATACTACTCATCTGATATCTGCTAATAGCTCCACTTGTCACAACATTCCTACGAGCCTATATAGGTTGTCAATTATCTCTCACCGCAGTACATTCCTGTTTTCCTTTGAAACCTAAAGAATTCCACCCCCGGATGAAAACCCACAACCTCTCGAATCCAGCATCCATAGAGAAATCAAATTCTTCTTTAGATTTAACACATGTCTAAGTCCAGTCAGGATCAAAATGGTACCATCAAGCTTACAAAATTGTACTGTCTCTATACCGACAACTCTGCTCGCTGTATTATTTTTCATCATGCCAGTACCCCTTTCGAATGATTGATACGTGTTAAAATACTCTCTGACTACACACATGTGGAATGAACATCTAGAATCTAACATCTAATCTAATTTTTTTGTATCTGAAGTAACTGTGAATATTTTTTATTCTTCATAATCAGAGCCCTCTGTACTGCTGTCTCTAATGATTGTTCTTTTTCCTTGTCTGTCTTGTACTTCAGATAATTCCTCTTCAGATGACCTTCCTTTTCACAATAGTTGCACTTCCATTTATAACCTCTCGATTTGGAACAACCTTTCTTCTTGGACCTCTCTTACCTCATTGTCGCCATGCCTTTGACTTTTTCACTGCCTGATGCAACCATGATGCCCTCTCCCTGTAATATGTTATCCTCTCTTCTTCAACATCTCATAAGATATGAGAATAGTAACAATCTCATCTAACCCAAAGGTATCTTTCCTAAACGTTAGTGTAGTAATCAAATGCTCGTATGATGAAGGCAATGAAACTAACAGGAGAATTGCTTTATCCTCATCTGCTATCTTTGCACTAATAGAATCTAATTATGTCAGTATCCTGTTGTACTCGTCTAAGTGTTCCATAAAGTTCGATTCTTCTGCCATTTGAAGTGCATATGACTGTTTCTTTAAAGACAGCCGATTCGTTAATGCTTTGGACTTTTACCTGCTCTCCAACTTAGCCAGAGTTTTGCCGAATTGCTTTTATTGATGACTTTTCGAAGAGTGCTATCACCGAATACAACTGAATTATATTGTTCGTCAAGTCCCACATCTTATCCCACTCTACATCCTTTACTGTTTTCCATTTCTTTGATTTATTCCTGATAGCTTTAATGAGTCCTTCGTGCGTCAATATATTCTTCATCCTTTGTTGTCATATGGTGAAGTCGTTATAGCCGTTAAAAAGTTTAATTATGAAACCCGAGCAATTCAACGCCATTAGATTTGTATCAAATAATCCCCATAATCTGAACACGTCGCAATATCAGATATATGTAATTCTTATCTCACGTAGCTCAAATCAACTCTAATTGTACCCGATCACATTCGATTAATCCCAATCTAAGTCGATTTGTCCAATCCAATCAAACCGTGCAGAAATCAAAAAATTTGATCATACCGATGAATTCGCAGCGCTGAAAAATTTTAAGAAACACCACATTTTTTAATTATTTTGTTATATATACGGGCTGATAAAACAAAATAAATTTGAATTGTCAATTCAAAATATGCACCACACTGAATGAAAACCCTTCCGTTGATGTGGTCAATCCAATCCAAATCCCAAAAACTTAATTGCACATAATAAAATCCCCCATGGATTTGATAAAGTCAAATCCTATAATCAATATTCAAGACTTCAATGAAAGTGAACAATATCAAATAAAAATTTACGTGCAAAAGCAGAAGTTAACTACTTTTGCGCCGTTTTTTAAAAACAAACCCGTGCTCGATCTAGAAAACAATGCCGTCGTTGCTTCACTCAATTTAAGTCTTCATTCTCGTGCAATAAAAAAATATTTTATTTTAATTACCCACCACGATTTTGAATTGTCCATAGTTAATTTTTATACCTATTTTTAGGATTTAAATATCAATTCTCGAATATGAACAAAAGCAAAATTACACATAAAAAAATAAAAAATAATTAATATCAAAAATTTACATAATTCAGCCCACACCGACATACATTCACGAATAAAACAAAAATATTTTACTAATGTAATATGTGAAAAAGTACAGAACCCGTCTCCCTTCTCTCTACTAGTTAATTTTTCAATTTTCTGACTCACGACCTTAAACTCTAAGACTCAACTAGTGTCCTACTTATAAGCACACACATAAAAATTCTAAAAAATTCTAGTCTGCACATATTAATATAAATTTTATACGTAATGAATTTTAGTAGATTCTTAATTTCACATCAACTCAATTATATATAAATTAAAAATAATATAATAAATATAAGTCTAATACAATACAAGACACAACTCAACACTATTACATGTTTGATTTATTAAATTAAGAGAAAAATATAAAAATAATTACAGAAAAATGGAGAGACAAAGTTTTTCCAATCATCTATTTTCAAATGTCTCCAAGTTAGAGAGATTTGAAGAGAATATATTTTAGGATAAATTACACTTGCACCCACTGTATTTAAGGGTTATATCACTGTCACTCATTTTATTCTTTAAAATATCACTGTGCCCCTTTATTTTTTTAAAATTGTAACACTTAGATCTAAATTAACTTTCCGTTAATAGAAAATACTGTTTCAACAGTGCTTTCACTATTTTTTTAATTTTTTTAATTACAAAATCTTATTTAAAAATTTATAATAAAAAAATAAAAAAATTACTAAATACAAAAATAAGTAAAATAAAAACATAAAATTTAATTTATTAATTTATTTTTATT
>JAOTRH010098295.1:0-16085 GCA_034768845.1 Heliamphora exappendiculata
TAAAACTATCTAGCAATAACCTCAATCAGCAAGGAGATCTGGAATATGCAACTTTTTTGCTAGTGATCTCCAACGTATTGCTATTGACCCACAAACCCTCTACCTAGAAGAAATTATAGAGGCCTTAAAATGTTTCTGTTTGAAGCTTTAATACCCAAAAGTCCAAGTGATGGTCCCTCCAACAGCGTCCCAATCCTGTGCCCAAGTGATAGCCTTTGATTGCCAAATTCCTATGACCTCCAATCTTTGGAAGTATTTGGTTGTTCCCTATCTTTATGACTCGATGAGGGGGACGGTCCAAAATCCAAATTAAAAACTCTGGTTGGAAGGTTTTTGCTCTCTCTCTCTCGGTAGTTGTTCTGTTAGTTCAATGATTCCGGCTTAGACAGTGACTCCCACAGTATCTATAAGAATATTAATAGATATAACAAGGAATTTATATGAGAACGAGATGAAATCAAAATAATGCTTTCTTACTCTCGTAGGATACGAAGTGCACAAAGCACGATGGGCTTGGGGATGAAACAACTTAAATGTTAAGAGTGATTCTTTTCTATTTGTTTTATTTCATTAAGGGCATTCTTGTACTAATCTTTAACCTAATAATATACAAGTATGTATTGGTGAAGGAGACTAATTAGCTTCTCCTGACCTATTTCTTTTTATCTCTTTTTTTCTTTCCTATCTCTTTTTCTTTCTTCTTCAAACCCTAAATTTATATTCTACTATTCAACTTAGTATCAAAGCATCTAATCTAACCCTAGAAGAGTTATAAAGCTTTAGCCCTTATCGCGCAGAGAAAACGACGTGCTGACGTCATCTTCCGTACGATGACATCAGCACCTATATGGATAGCGACGAATGCCACTCCTCTGGTTCAGATCGTCTCGATCCGCTGGTCCTTGTGGTGATTTTTCCTTAAGTATTTGAAGAAGATTGGCTATCCCAAGATTTTTCAAAACTTTCGTATTTTTGGAACCATAGGGCTTCGATCTATAATTTGTGACTTCAATCTTGGTTTCTAATGGTCAAGATCCATTCTATAGGTGCCAAATCTCCCTCATGTCAAATCTATGCCTGTTTGGTGGTTATGGAAGGTTATTTTTGGCTCACTTCGTCTGTTTACGATCCTCTTTTTTTAGATTTTGGCCATTTGGTTCTCTCTCTTTGGGAGATTCATGTGGTGATCTTCGATTGGTTGTCTTAATTTTGCATCAAATATGATTTTCTTGAGTTCACATCACAGGTTGCTCATTTCCATGCATATGTCACTTCTAAACGCTTTAATGGTGTTAACTATTTAGTCTGGGTACATATCTTTAAGATTTTTCTTAAAGGCAAATAGAGATTGAAGTACATTACTAATCCTCCTCCCAACTCTTTCTAATTGGAAAATAGTTGATTCTACTGTTATTAGTTGGTTGTGGCATAGTTTGGAGCCTTGCATTGCTACTACAGTGGAGTTCTGTGATACTTCTAAGCAAATTTGAGATTCTCTTGCAGATTTCTTCTCGAACTAGAGCATTGTATCTCGTGTTTATGAGCTATATGAACAGATTCTTGCAGCCAAACAAGCTGCGAAACCTTTGTCTAAATCTTATAGTAAGCTCAAGAATCTCTAGAATCAATTATTGCAATATCATCCTTTCACTACTGATTTACGACAACAAAAGCGCCAATAGGAGGACTTCATGATTGCCTCCTTACTTTCTGATTAGATTATGATCTTCGTGGGTTTAAGGACCAAATTCTGCCTAATGAGATTTTGTTTATTACATCTAATGCATATTTTCGGTTGTTACGTTCCTCGTTAGGCCAATCTGCTGGTATACTTAGTCCTTCTGTTTCTCCGTCTAAATCTTCTATCTTAGTTTCTACCAACAGCGGTCGTGGTTCTTTTCGTGGTAATGGACGCTGTAATCGTGGTGGCCATAATTTTCATGACAGTTCTCGAGGTGGTGGTCGCAGTAGTGGTCGTGGTGATAGAAAATGTGATATCTTTGGTGGAACTAACCATTTGTTGGGCTAAGTATAGGAAGCCTGATTATGTTAATCAAGTTACTAATCACACATCTCAGTCTCAAATCTCTCCTGCGTCTTCCCATCATGTGTCTTCCTCATATGATTCATATGGTGCTCTCACTACTTAGCTTAGCGAGATTATTCAGATATACAATCTATTTTACTTCCATCTTCTACAACTATTTTAGCCAATTTAGGTAATATTGCATGTGCGGCTCTTACATCTCTTTCATGGGTCCTTGATTCTGGCGCTAGCTCACACATGTCTAGTAATCCATTACTTTTTTCTCATTTAACTCATATCAAGCATTATATCGTTTTAGCTGATGGTTCATCCTAACCTGTGCAGGGGACGGGTGTTCTACATATATCTCCACCCTTCTCTTTTCCTTCTAGTTTTTATGTTCCTAATTTTTTCTTTAATTTACTCTCAATTAGCCATATAACTAAAGTTTTACATTGTTCAATAACATTCTCTCCCACTTGTGTTTTTTAGGACCTCCAACCTAAGAAAATGATTGGTTCAGGACATGAGAAGAAAGGCCTCTATTATCTTGATGTTTATTCACCTTCCACTACTTCCTCTATTTTGAGTGCTACGGTTTTCCCCCTTCAGTGGCATTTATGTTTGGGTCACCCATCTATGGCTAAGCTTAAGTTAGCTATTCCTAGTTTGAATCATGTCCCTAATTTTAATTGTGAACTTGTCAGTTAGAAAAACATCACTGTAGTTCTTTTCCTACTAGTAGTCATAGTTATCAACGAAAGTCCTTTGATATAGTCCATACAGACATTTGAGGTCTTTCTCGAACTCCCAGTAACAATGTATATTCTTATTTTGTTATTTTTGTTGATTATTCTCGCATGATTTGGTTGTTTTTGTTGGAAAGTCGATCGGAATTACCTTTTAATCTCTCGCTTTTACAATAAAATTTATACCCAATTTGGCAAATGTTTCAAGATTATTCAATCTGATAATGCTCTTGAATATCTACAATCTACTGTTACGTTTTTTGTATAGATCGTGGTATTATTCACCAGACTACTTGCACTTACACGTCTCAACAAAAAGGTGTTGCTAAATGCAAACATCGTTACTTATTAGATGTTCGTACCTTATTGTTTCACACTATAGTACCAAAATAGTTTTAGAGGTGATGCTGTTCTTACTGTTTGTTTTCTTCTTAATCACATGCCTTTGGTTGCTCTCAATGGTCAGTCTCCTTTTTCCTTGTTATATCCGACTTCCTCACCATTTTCTTTCACTCGGGTTTTTGGTTGTACTGCACTTGTACATGTTCTTGATCCCAATCGTGAAAAATTGTCCTCTCAGGCTCGTAAGTGTATTTTTCTTGATTACTGTTGTACTCATAAAGGTTATTGATATTATCAACCCGATACCCACCGGTATTTTGTTAGTGCTAATGTCACCTTCTTCAAATCAACACTCTTCTTTGCTTCCTCTAGTCTCCCGTTGTTGTGAGGGGGAGTTTATTTCTTCTCCTACTCTACCTTTACTTGTTTCTATGCCCTCTCCTTCCTCTTTACCTACTTCTCATTTACAGGTATATCAATGATCTATTGCTCGACAAGTTGTCCCTTATGGCTCGAATTCATCGTCTTCTTTGACCGAGGTTCTTGCGACGTCACTCCCTCCATCCGCCTCTTTTGACTTGCCTATTGCCTTGCATAGTGGTAAGCAAGCTTGTACTCAGTACCCTATTGCTAATTCTCTATCCTATGATCGTCCCTCCTTGTCTCTATTCCATTGCATTTATCTTGTCGTTTATTTCTGTTCATTCATTATATAAACAGGCCATGTCAACGTCAGGATGGAAACATACTATGAATGAGAAAATGAGAGCTCTTCATCAAAATCAAACTTGGGAGCTTACTTTTCTTCCACCAGGGAAGCAAGCTATGGGTTGTCACTGAGTATACACCGTGAAATATCTTCCTGATGAGTTTGTTGAGTGCCTTAAGGCTCGATTAGTTGCTAAGGGATACATTCAGACCTACGTTATTGATTACTTGAAAACTTTTTCTTCCGCGGCTCGTCATAACTCCGTTCGTATCCTTCTCTTTGTTGTGGTTAGTCATTCTTGGCATTTATATAAACTTGACATTAAAAATACTTTTCTTTATGGTAACCTTCAGGAAGAGGTATATATGGACCAGCCGCCTAGCTATAGTGTAGCTGGTAGTGTTCATCTTATGTGTCGTTTACTTAAAGCACTTTATGGTTTAAAACAATTCCCTTGGTATGAAATTGGTCTTCTTTCTGAAACTGGTCTTCTTGATGTTCGGCCCGTTGATACTCCTACGGATTCTACTATTAAACTTAATGCTGAACGGGGCAATATTTTTTATGAAACTTGTCTATAACGACGCCTTGTTGGCAAGTTAATCTATCTCACTGTTACTCACCCAGACATTACTTGTGCAATTGGTGTTGTGAGTCAATTTATGATTGCTCCTCGTCAACTACATTTTGAGGCTGTCTGTCGTAAGATATGAAAGAAGTTATCGTGACTAATCTTGGGTGGTGATCAATCCAGCAAAAACATTATCGTTGGGCAAAGTTTTCCATGAATGTATCTTAATTGAGGAATAAATTTGTGAAGTTGATGCCACATTGTGTGGCTTAATAAGTATGACATGCTTCAGAAGCTTGAAGCGAATACTATGGGTTCCATGGTATTACTTGTGGCAAGTAATACCATGAAACTTGTCGATATCGACGCCTTGTTGGCAAGTTAATTTATCTCACTGTTACTCACCCAGACATTACTTGTGCAATTGGTGTTGTAAGCCAATTTATGCATGCTCCTTGTCAACTACATTTTGAAGCTGTCTGTCGTAAGATATGAAAGAAATTATCGTGACTAATCTTGGGTGGTGATCGATCTAGCAAAAACATTATCGTTGGGCTAAGTTTTCCATGAAATGTATCTTAATTGAGGAATAAATTTGTGAAGTTGATGCCACATATTGCGTGGCTTAATAAGTATGACATGCTTCAGAAGCTTGAAGCAAATACTATGGGTTCCATGGACTCTATTGTTAAACTTGATGCTGAAAAAGGCGATATTTTTTATGATACTGGTCGATAATGATGTCTTGTTGGCAAATTAATCTATTTCACTGTTACTCGTCCGAATATTACTTATGCAGTTGGTGTTGTGAGCCAGTTTATGCATTCTCCTTGTCAATCACATTTTGAGGCTATCTGTCATAAGATGTGAAAGAAGTCATCATAACTAATCTTGGGTGGTGATCAATCCAGCAAAAACATTATCGTTGGGCAAAGTTTTCCTTGAAATGCATCTTAGTTGAGGTATAACTTCGTAAAATTGATGCCACGTATATTATGTGGCTTAATAAGTATGACAGGCTTCAGAAGCCTGAAGCGAATACTATGGGTTCCACGATCATCAAGATACACATTTTGTTCAAGAAGCGTTCATGGTAGTGCTTAGGGTTCTATTATGAATCCCTCAATATCATTTTGAGTGAAGTTGTCATATCGGTCATCCTATATCAATTTTATTATGTCTAGAGTAGTCTTAAAAATCAAAAGGGGTTTCCTATTTCGAGTTCATCTCACTGTTTGAAGTATGTTTCGAGTCATTAGAAATGAACTCATACTAACCGGAATTTATGAATGAATCAGAATAAATAACTAACTACTCATTTATGCTTATATTCCACTCTTCTCTTCTAGAAGAGAAGAGTAAATCCAGTGGAACAATAATACAGAAAAAATGGAGGGAAGGAAAAGATAAATGAAACATAAACCAAATATCATCTTCAAGTTCCTTAAAACTAAAAAACCGAAACCCTTACCAAGCTAAAAATGGCAACAAACCATATAAAACCCAATCAATGCTTCCAATTAGTGATAGCACAAGGCAGGGATGAGCAGGTAATTGGATTAACACACTGGTGACAACACAAAATAATGCTATATTGTGGGCGGGAGAATAATGCTATGTTAAGTTGAGTGTCCTGATATTTCTTCAAGAGAACAGGTGAATATATGTGGGTTCTCTAGTGAATACAGAAGCCAACACAAAGAGGAATACAGAAGCTTACTAAGCAATAAAAAGAATAACGAGTACTATGGTGATTCCACTATGCAAAAAAGGCAAAAACTTAGATCTCCACCCACAAAAGCTACAACTAATTGACATTCAGGCCCCCAATAATTGAATCAAGTCAACATTAGTGAAATCTGGTAACCATCAAATGCATATTGAGGCCCAGATTAGGTAAGGGCTATTCAAGTCCTAGCATAAGATATTTAGGGAGGACTTCAACTATCTGCCAGAACTACTAATCCAAAAAAAAAAAACACTATCCATTTGCCTTCTTGAGCTCATAAAGCAAGTAGCTTTAAGAGGGAGCCTTCTTGAACTCATAAAACAACTACATTTGGAAGCTTATATTTATCTCAGTAAAAACTTCTACAGTTACATGGAAGCCTCTTGTAATGGAAGTCTTTTTCTTTTGCTAAAAAATTATAGCTACATTGAAGGAAATCATCTCACCTGAATCTGAACGAATATTTACATAGTAAGAGTGTAAGACTGAATGAAAGAAACAAAAACAAAACATTACTTCTACAAGAAGGTATACAAGTGAAAACCCTTCACTCAACTTCCATTTGATTATTAACAATGAAGAAAAGAAAACTAGGAAAGGCTAAAAGGGCCGGGAGTCAGAAGTCATGCGTGGCAAGTTGACCTCATTGGAGACAAGTTCACCATAAAACAAGGAATCAATTGATGCAACATACAGGCTCCAAATGAGGAATGACATCACATATGGAGTACATACCTTATACCATGCTCTTTAAAAGAGCATGGCATAATGTATTGTGTACTTACATAGCCAAAAATCTTGGATAAAGCAGTCTGATAACACACAGAAAAGCATGCAAATATATGTAACTGTATTGAGATCCTAATCATGGGATAAAAAATTAATTTGAACTGAACACATGTACCTTATTTATTCGTAACCAATTGCTTATGCATTCAGAATGATATGAATGCTTGCAAGAAAGTAGAGTCAAGGTGTCACCATCCTCATAATCCACACGACAAATAACACACCTGAGACATGAAGACAGAGTTATCAATGCAATGCTTGGTGATCAATAAATAAACTAAGAAATTTACTCACGAATCGTTGCTTCCATCCTGAGAGCTTTGTGTCTTATAATTAACTGAAGGTAAAGAGGCAATTGTATCAGCAGAAAGCCCTCTGCTCTCAGTTCCAACTACTTCACCCAAGGCAAGAAGTTCCTGAAATATCAAACCAAATTCTATAAGTAAAGCATAATAATGTTCCAACCAAAAGTCCAGTTGTAGCCAAATCTACCTCATATGATAGCTCATCTGGATCAACCTCCTCCCAGGTATCCTGAAAGACCCAATGATATAATGATACATGAGTAAATTAACCCTGCTTAACATAGTAACCAGCAACTTTGGGTAATCCTATGCATGTATAAATCAAAATTCCTGGAAAGGATTTATAAAACTAGGATTAAAAAGGAACTAAATTCGTTGTACAAGCCAGCAACAGACGGAGACTAAAACATCCTATTCCCTTGCTTTTGATAACTAAGATTAAAAAATAAAAGTAAATAAGGTCGCAGAGGGACACCAACTGAATACATCGTATTTCTTAATAATATATGGACAAGGAATCACGATAGATTACTAAATGCACCCAAAAGCCTAGAGGTCAAATTTAAGGCATTTAACCACAAGTACCACAATCTTAACTACGGAAAAAAATGGACAAGAATTACTTCTAGTAAGAAAAATAAAATAAACAAACATAACAAAAGGGAAAACAAACAGCAACAGGGCTGGTAAATGGAAGAGTATACTGCAGTGTGTCACGGCAAGAGGCAAATAAATAAACAAAATAAACTGAAACTTGCATGTGGCGAGTAGTATCAAAGCAAATAAAGATTAGATTGAGGTGTTGTTACATTTAAGTGAGGAAGCAGAATTGAACTACATATATACCTTCCAACAAGAAATAAGGGGGCCCATTAACACCTTATCATCTTCGCTCATTTTTGAAGCATGGGTAGACCATCTCAACATTGGGGCCCACTGGAGTTTATCTTGGGGTGCAAGAATGAAGCCTCTTAAGTCAATCACTTTTTTTGTGTGAAAACTATAGAACTAAAGTTGATGGCTCTTGCCCAGAATAACTATTTATTTATGAAAAAGAATTTAGTTGATAAAACATAATTGAGGAAATGAGATATTTATTAATGCATAATACTTCACATTTATGTGGCAAGGTTAAACTGAAACAGCGATTCAGGACGTGAATAAAAAATGGAAAAAGGGTAGCAAAATGGTTACAATCCTAACATAAGGACATAGCCTTAAACTCTAACTTTTCATTAATCAACTCTGAATAATGCATGAAGTGCCACTTATCTATAGGCTTAAAACCCTAGTTTGAAAAGGAAATTAGAATCCTAACAAAAAGGAAATTAAAATAAAAATCTTAACTAAAAAATAAACTAAAAACTCAAACTAAAAGAAAAAAAAATAAAATCTTACATAAAGATAATCTAAATTAAAAGAAGATTGCAAATAGGGCCCAATGTATGCATCATTCTCCTCCACTAAGGAAAAAAACTCGACTTTGAATTTACCTTGAAATACTGAACTCTATCCTGCCAAAAAATCAAATATTTTGAATATACAATCCGCTTCAGTTTATTTTCTTTCCAACTAATTTTTATCTTAAAACTGATGACAAGGGACACTAAGTATGTATTGAACATCCAATCAAAGTATTCAACACTAATGAATTCAATATGTCTTGAGGAAGTCTTCTATTGGTGGACAATCAATAGACTTGTATAAGTTGAGTACACCCTCATGGCCAAGAGACTTCATTTGGCCAAACCATTTTTTGCATGAAAATTTCTTACTCTTCAATAGTTGGATGAGGAAGAGTAACTCATAAAATGGAGTAGAATCGGACTTGTCTTGATCCATAATGCAGTAATATTTCTGAGTAGACATCGAGGTAGGAGATCCCTGAGTTAAAACCACATCTTTCTTTGGAATTGCTGACTTCAACAAGATAATTTTTCCATTATATATGAATCTAATGGTGTTATCTTCCCTGTTAAAATTGGCATTAGATTTATCCATTCATGGATAACCAAGTAACACATGCATAATACGTGTAGAAAAGACATCACACCATATGTCATCAGAATGATAACCCATTTAAATATAAACCAAACACCTTCGAAAAACTAAAAGATGAGTGTTATCAGTCCAAAACAGTTGATACAGTTGTGAGTAGGGCTCAAGCTTAAGTTCCATCCTAGTGACACTTTTTCCAGATATTGCATTCAGTATGCATCCTCCATCAATAATAATCTTACGAACTTTGTTGGCATATTTAAGAAATGTGTGAAAATTATTTGTACGTTTTCACTCCATCAAGAGTTTGACATAGGTGTAATAATGAATAAAAGGCCGAAATACCAAAGAATGTTTTTTTCTAGGTAATGCTTTATTTTCTTTTCTTTTTTGCAACATTTTTTTCTTTCTGCTGGCTAGTTTGGGGGTTGATTGTGGCTTATAGCCTATGTTTGGACTAAAAAGCCTAGTGGCTTTTTTTCAAAGTTTTTTTTCGTCTTTTCTGAACTTTTTTTATATTTTGATTTAAATTTTTTACTTTTTTGGTTCCTTGTGATAAAAAGATTCTAAAAAGTATGCCCATTAAGGCCAAATTTGAAAACAGTTCACTAACACCAAAAAACTAGAGGGGAAAAAAAAAACCAAAATGCCTGCTAAGTTAGCTTTTTTCCATCTTATAAAAACTTTTTTTAGATTTTAATCAAAAAAACTTACTTTTCCGTTTTCTCATTACGAGAGGAATCTACAAAAGTACACTCATTTTGGCTAATACTGAAAAAAGTTCATTAAAGACGAAAAAAATGTAAGAAAAAAGCTAGTCCAAACACAAGCTTAATGATTTGCTGAGTGTTATTTAGGGATAATTAGGATGAGCTTTTTTCCAGTTGGGCTTGGGTTACAAAAATGTGGGATAAATTACTTGTGTTGGTGCGTGAACCGAATTTGGGGTTGGCCGGTTGCGTTTAAATGGGATTTTAAAGCTTGGCGGGTAGATTGAAGTAAAATTGTGCAAGTGCTTTTGGGTGTTGCTAGGTTGGCACTCTGACATCTGGTGGTGGCTGCAAACCTGATGTAGGTTACTTCAGATTTGGTTGCTGTTTTGCGGGCATGTTCTGTTTGCTTGTTGATTTGAGCAGGTTATGTCTTGACTTGTTGCTTTTGTACTTAAATATTTCCCAATTGCTCTGATGCGTTTATAATTATTGCTCCTATAAAATAGTAACTAAATTATCCCAATGTATTACATAAGGCTCTGCTGCTCATAAGCCATCTCTCTGTTACAGCACATCTAGTGCCCATGCGTCCCGTCAACGACTCTTTATGCTGTCGGCTTGTGTTTGTTTCTGCATTAGCTGGCTTGTTTCATTTGGTTGCTTCTTTCTTGCTGGGAGTTGATGGAGACTGGACTTGCCGGCTTGTGTTTGTTTCTTCCTTAGCTGGATCGTTTCATTGCTCTCTCATCAGGCTGCACCCGGTCGGACAGGAGACAAGGCATAAAAGACCATAGTTTGTTATAGTTGGAATGGATTAGGGACGTTATTGTTGGCCTAAAGAAGGTTTCAACATCTGTTTTGATGATAGCAAACAAAAGGTTCTAATTGTGCAATTAAGTGAGTTTACAGGAGTTCAACGTTACGTACAATTGAGAATGCAAAATGGAAGCCATGAAGCATGAAGATCATATTCAAGCGGCTAAAATCCATAGAGCATGAGAAAACCAAGAAAAAAAGAAAAGGATTTGAAGGACTCGAAGAATTTCAAGTATATTGAATCTAGGAACGTATGTAAATTCACAACCAATGATCATATTTGTGAAAGCTCATAGGAGGCCTTAGATTGACCATAGGATATTTAATAACTCATGCAAAACATTTTCTCAAAGTTTATATTGAGTTAAAGAACTCTAAAAAGATGAGAAACAAGTTTCAAAAGAAGTTTGGCCAAAAATATGCAAAAGGTGTTTAAAGAAAAATGACATACCTTCAGTATTTTGGCCATAACTTTTTGTACAAAACGAATTTTGACATGAGACTTGAACCATTGGAAAGTAGACTTCCAGGGCTTCAATTTGGATACAAAACTGACCTCATTCAGAGTCCGGATGAAAGAGATATCATCGTTTGAAGTCGGGAAAATACAGCAGTCCAAGTCAGTCAACTGATTTCCTTCCTCAATCGACTGGAAGCCATGTCAGTAGACTAAACTTCAATTTAAGTCGACTGGAAAGTTGCTGGAATTTTACTTTCAAGGTTCAAAGAGGCTCAGTCGACTGAATCTCCTAGGTCAGTCGACCGATCAGGCCAAAAACTAAAAATCTAGGTTATAATGGCTAGTTTGATTTTGGGATTAAATATTCAAAAACCGCCAACAGCTAGTTCTCAAATTTTTGGTTCTAAATAGCCCTCTAAACCTCATATTCAATCATCCCTTATCTCTCCCACTTCTATTCTCTCTTGATACTTAAATTCTTGATCCAAATTATCATACTTTTCATAATTTCATTGAAAGAGAGTATAATTCATTAGAATTCTCCATTGAACTTTCATATCTATATTCTTTGGGAGTGAATTAGTGTGTGCATTCATTGTGTACTCTTCTACTCTTTAAGAGAGTGATTTTCTTGTACATCTCTTGTTTCTACAATTCTTTGTAAAACAAGATTTGAGTTTGAATCTAATGCTTGAGAAGGGAATTTCTCAAGAGAGATTTCTCCACCTACCGAAGGAGTGAGCATCTCCGCCAACTGAAGGAGAGAGGTATCTCCACCTATAAGGAGGGATTGTAACTTGAGAAGGGAATATTTGAAAGAGAGAGGCATCTCCGCCGATTGAAGGAAAGGCTAGTGGAATACTCAAAGCGGTGTTGCTTGAGGCAAAGACGTAAGCCGGTGCGCCGAATCTTGTAAATCTTAGTGTCGTATCTCTCTAACTCTCTCTCTTTAATTCCGCACTTTAAATTCTACATCTACTTGAATTTGTTTGTTAAAGAATACTTGTGGACGATTGGGATTGCATGTTTAATTTGGTCAATATTCGTATAAAGTTTTAAATACCCAATTCACCCCCCTCTTGGGATTGCACCTACACTCACAATTGGTATCACAGCGGGTCACATTTTTCTTAAGAAGTTTTTGTGAAAAGATCCATGGCTCAAATCAGTGCATCTCCTTTTGGTGATGGACAATCGTCCGTACGACCTCCTTTATTTTGTGGTGAAAATTAAACTTTTTGGAAAAAACGCATGAAAATCTTTATTCAAACCATGAATTGGCATGCATGGCAAGTTATAGTTAATGGTGATTTTGTTCCCACAAAAATCATTTAAGAAAAAGAAGTTCCTAAACTTGACCATGAATTAAATGATAATGATATGAAGCTTTTGCAAATAAATTCTAATGCCATCAATATTTTATATTGCGTTTTAGATGCAAATGAGTATAATAGAATTATGACTTGCACAAGTGCTCAAGAAATTTGAAAAAAGCTTGAAATCACTTATAAAGAAACCGAGAATGTTAGGGACTCAAGAATAGATAGATTGACTAGTGAATACGAGTCGTTCAAAATGCATACTTATGAAACAATTTTAGATATATATGCTAGTTTCACTAATATCATTAATTCTTTAAATGCTTCTGGAAAAACTTACCCCTCGTATGAATTGTTGAGAAAAGTTCTTAGGGGTTTGCCACCGGCATGAGAAGCTAAAGCCACGGCCATCACGGAAGGTAGGGAGTTAAAGAAGATGACTTTGGATAAACTCATCGGGTCACTCCTCACTTATGAGATGGTGCTCCATGACCGAATAAATGAGCTTAACGAAGGAAAAATGATAGTCTCCCTCAAAGCATCTAAAGAAAATTCTAGTAACGAAAATTATGATGATTTGGAGTTCATCACTAGAAAGCTTGAAAAATTCTTAAAGAAAAATAAGAAATTTGTTAGAAAATTCCAAGGCTCACATGATTCTAAAAGGAAGAAGAAGAAAGCTATGAAAGCCTCAACATGGGATGAACATGACTCAAGCACTTCAAATGAGGATTCATGTATCGAGGAGGTAAATCTTTGCTATATAGCTCATAGCAATGATGAGGTTAATTCAAACACTACAAATACTTCAAATGAATTAAATTCTTATTATAGTGAAGATAAATCATTTCCTTCATATAAATTGCTCTTATGGAGGAAGAAAATATTTTGATAAGAAAATCATTTGAAAAATCAAGAATGATCCAAATATTAACCCTCATTGACTCAATAAGGTATGGTACCAAAAGATCCCACCTAAATTTGTTTTGTAGGGTGTTTGGATGCTTCCACTCAAGCGAACAAGTAAATTATATAAGTGGAAATCCAAGGCATTTGTGGGATGTCAAGTCAAAACTTCAAAATTGTATATCACTTGAGACTTTATAAAGTTAATATTCTCATCATACAATTCTTTCTATCTTCATTAATATTTATATCATTTCTGGTTTTATGACATGTACTCCAATTGTTCATTATCATTTTGTCACAAATGCAAATGTGCTCTTAATGTGGATCATAATATTTTTTTGCTGAAGTCATGCATTATATTTTTGCTAAAAATCTCATGTGCTATGACTTGGAGAATAAATATCTTTTTGAAAGTCATACATATGCAAATTTGAGCATAAATATCTTTGTTGAAAATACCATTTCATAATCCACACTATGCCTTAATTCTTTAATGCTCAATTTTCATACTCATGAGGTATAAAGACAATGCGCTCTTAATGTTCATATTTTTCAATCATAAATGAATTTCATGTATTAAGAATGTATATACATCTTTTAAAATTCATAAGATCAGATCTGTGCTCATAATTTATATCCATTGGTATCAGATTTGAATGAATATTAAAAATGACTTTTTGAGCAACATTTGATATCATTTTCTTTTAAAAAAAAGTCATAACAATTGGTATTATGTGCTATATTTTAGAGAAAATTCTTTTTGCACATGCATACACTCAATGGATCATAATTTTCTCGTGCATATTAATTGTTCAATTAGTAAAAGAGAAAATTTTCTTATCCTTTCAATTGGTATGATTTGAGTTAATTTCAATAGAAATGATATGAAAGAAACCATGCATTTTGAAATTTGATGGGTATCATAATATTTTTCTTACACATCAATTGTTAAATTGAAATAAAGTGAAAATGTTTCCTTATTTCAATTGGTATTATTATGAAAGATATTATGCACTTGATATCATGAGTTTATTGAATCGAATATATATAGCATTGTTGTCATAAAAGTTTTAAACTGTGGCACAAGATTTCAACCTATGCACATATAGTATATTTGGAAGTCATTCGCATTTTTGTACCCATGTATTACTATTGATATTATTTGGCACTTTCATAAAAAGTTTATATCTTTTGGTGTTAAATAACGATTTTCAATGATTTATACGAAAAAGGGGAGAATGCTTAATGAATGTATTTCTATTTCTACCCATAAATAACAATTGATATTATTTTGATAATTGATTTTTTAAAAGGGAACTTATCTTGATTAATGTCAAAATGATGCTATATCAAAAAGTGAAAAATTGATTTTTAAGTAAATTTTATTTTTGAACTTCGACTTTTTGATGATGTCAAAAGGGTGAGAACGTTTGAGCAAAATGAATATCTTTTTAACATTCCATTTAATATGAGAAAAGAGAGAGAATATGCACTTAACTTAATGTTTAAATATTGTCAAAAGGGGGGATATGATAAATAGGGAGAGTTTTTGGTTAATTTGAACTTAAATGTTTATCACTTGAGAATTTAAACCATACTTTTAATTGCATTATATTGTTGAATATCTTGGTTATATGCATATTGTGAGGGGGAGCCTTGTAAAGACAACCTCATTTTGCTCGTTGTTTGTCATCATAAAAAAAGGAGAGATTGTTGGCCTAAACAAAATTTCAACATCCGTTTTGATGATAACAAACAAAAGGTTCTAATTGTGCAATTAAGTGAGTTTATATGAGTTCAACGTTACGCACAATTGAGAACGCAAAATGGAAGCCATGAAACATGAAGATCATATTCAAGCGACTAAGATCCATGGAGCATGAGAAAACCAAGAAAAAGAAAAGGACTTGAAGAACTCGAAGAATTTCAAGTATATTGAATCTAGGAACCTACGTAAGTTCACAACCAATGATCATATTTGTGAAAGCTCGTAGAAGACCTTAGATTGACCATAGGATATTTAATAACTCATGCAAGACATTTTCTCAAAGTTTATATTGAGTTAAAGAATCCTAAAAAGATGAGAAACAAGTTTCAAAAGAAGTTGGGCCATGCAAAAAGTGTTTAAAGAAAAATGACATACCTTCAGTATTTTGGCCATAACTTTTTGTACAAAATGAATTTTGGCATGAGCCTTGAACCATTGGAAAATAAACTTCCGAGGATTCAATTTGAATACAAAAATGACCTCATTCAGAGTCCGGATGAAGGAGATATCATCGTTTGAAGTCGGAAAAATACAGCAGTCCAAGTCAGTCGACTGGTTTCCTTCCTCAGTCGACTGAGAACTTCAATTTCAGTCAACTGGAAAGTTGCTGGAATTTTACTTTCAAGGTTCAAAGAGGCTCAGTCGACTGGATCTCCTAGGTCAGTCGACTGATCAGGCCAAAAACTAAAAATCTGGGTTATAATGGCTAGTTTGACTTTGGGATTAAATATTCAAAAAACCCCAACGGCTAGTTTTCAAATTTTTGGTTATAAATAGCTCTCTAAACCTCATATTCAATCATCACTCATCTCTCCCACTTCTATACTCTCTTAGTACTTAAATTCTTGATCCAAATTATCATACTTTTCATAATTTCATTGA
>JAOTRH010098306.1:4066-16085 GCA_034768845.1 Heliamphora exappendiculata
CCACTACTCTTAGTGAAGGGATTTTCACCTCAATGGGTAGTACATCTTTCATTCCATACACTGAAGAGTAAGACATGGTTCCTGTTGAAGCTCTAATCGACGTCCTACATCCCTAAAGTGCAAATGGTAGGTGTTCTGGCCAATCTTTGTGTGAGCTGATCATCTTTTGCATAATCTTCTTTACATTCTTATTTGCTGCTTTGACTGCCCCGTTGGTTTGTGGCCAGTATGGTGATGACATGTGGGCAACTATTCGATATTCTTCAAGAAGGTCCAAGACCTCACCTTAGAAGTGCGAGCTGTTATTTGAGATGACCTCATGAGGAACCCCGTATCGACAAATGATATTCTGCTTGATAAACTTGGCAGCATAAGAAGCTTTCAGTACCGAGTAAGAGGCAGCTTCCACCCACTTGGTAAAATAGTCAATGCCACCAAAATGAACTGGTGCCCATTCGAAGCCTTTGGTGTTACTCTTCCAATCACATCAATGTCCCATACTAAGAATGGCCATGGCGACGTCAAACAATACAACTGGGATGGGGGAACGTGCATAAGGTTCGCATGGATTTGACACTTATGGCACCTTCGCACAAACTGTATGCAATCCGTCTCCATTGTCATCTAAAAATATCCTTGTTGTAGGATCTTCTTAGCTAACAATTTTCACTCATGTGAGGCCCCCCAAACTCCCGCATCTACCCCTTTCATGAATTCTCGGTCTTCTTCACTGCTGACACATAGTTTGTTGACTCTAGAATGCTCTCGTTTGTATAACGTTTCCCCACAAATGACAAACTATGTAAATAATCACTTTATTGATCTTTTTTCCTTTTTGCTAACAAAGTTGGGGTATTCTCCCTTTTTCACGAAATTTTGAATGTCAAAGTACCAAAGGAGTTCGTCAATGCTTTCTTTGATTGCAGTCGTCATCTCGTATGTCGATATTCTTTTCTACTCAATTATCAATGGTCTCATCCTAAGCTCAGATGGTATATCAATCATTGATGCTAAAGTAGCCAGCGCATTGGCGAACTTGTTCTACTGTCTCAGAATATAACTGAAGACCACTAATTCAAAGCACGGTGTCAACTTCTCTAGCTCTTGATGGTAGAGGATCAGTGTTACGTCCTTGACCTTCCATTCTCCTCTTACTAGTGAGACTACCAATGCCGAATCTCCGATGACTCCTATCTTCTTTGCCCCTAGTTCTAGGGTACCTCTAACCCGACTAAGCACGCTTTGTAACGACCCTGCTCGGACCCTAATATTAGTGACGAATAGCCCTCGAGAACATTCAATACGGAGGAGGTTCAAAACCCTAACTCGAACCAAAAACCCTGAGTTCGGTCCGAAAACTCTACAAAGGTCCAAAACACAGGCAATGAAACCTTAGCACTCGGAGAGTCTCCTAACATTCTACATAAAGTAAATATCATGAAATAATAAATAAAAAATAAAAAAATTCGCATAAATAGAGTAAAATGACCGTTTTATCCATAGTACAATAAAAAGTCTTAAAAATCTAAATTTTGACATATGGATACCCTAAATTAAGAATTTAAGTAAAATTGTGTAACAAAGGACAAAATAACATCAAAAATGCCAAAAATACCCCTTAGTGGCCGACCACCTTGCGAAATGTGCCAAAAAGTGACTTTTTGCTTTCTTTTTAGCTTAAAATGACGAGAAAGATATTAAATTATGCATTATGATGATCCAATATTTGTTGAACAAGTAATATACATAATAATACAATATTATAGATCAACAAAAGTAAATAAATTATTATTGAAGTTCATACACAACAAAATAAGTCAAAAAATCATATATTACCAAAACAGCTTAATTTGACTAAAAAGACTACATTTATTTAATCAATTTCTATGAAAACTATGATAATACATGAAAATACTATATTTCTCACAAAAATATTAAAATAATAAGTCTGAAAAGAAAAAGATACATCAAATTAACTTTTAACGCATTTTCTTGCACAATAGGGGCACGCAAACCAAGAAAAACTCCTTGATTGATGGGAGATTAGATTTGTCTCCCAAACTGAACCCTAGCTACATTTATCTTCCCCATTTCTGAATTTTAGCCCTCAAGAGTTAAATCAACTTAAATCAGCTTCAAGTCACATTAATTAAAGTGAAGAAAAATGAGGCTTTTTGGTACTTTTTGTCTCCCATATGTTTCCTAGCCTTGCCTATATAAAGAGAGCCAAACAACCTCTTCTCTATATGTCATTTTCAGCCAAGAGAGGGGGAGGAACCAGAAACACTTTGATCTTGAGGGTTTGGGAGAGTTTGACAAAGAAGGAAGAAAAAGGAGGAAACCGGGAAGATTTTCGAAAGCTAAGTCCAAATCCTTCCTCCACCATCCCTTGAGCCGTTAAACAAGTAAGTAAAGCCTATAAATTGTATATCTAAGATCTCTCAAAATATCCCCCAACACACCCCTTTAAACACTTCAAGAATCAAGAACCGAAATCAAAACCGAAAAGGCGTCATAGTTGGAAATTAGGGGTTGTTTTGCTTATGAATGATATGAGATGTTGTTGTGTGATGTTATCTTTAAATTAGATGACCTCTGAGTCTGCTGGAGCCTTGATATTAAATTCTAAAACTCAAGCATGCAAAGAAATAGAATAAAAACTTGACATGACATAAGTAGAGAACTTGGACCCCAAGAGACTTGATTTTTGAGAACTTTGATATTTCTGCCTTGAGATTTGAAATTCCATAACTCAATGTAGAAACTTGATCTAAGCAGGTTCTTTATGTCCAGATTTATATTTTTGTGTTATCTTTCACCCAAAGTTAGTTTCAACTCATTTCCATAACCAGAACTCAAGATATTGCAATTTTACCAAAGTGTGTCATTTTTCGACTAGTCAACACCACCGACTTGGGAACCTTCTTTTAAAGTGAGATATGAACTTTGGTCAAAACATACAAGTTGTATATAACATGCATATCTATATATCCACCAAAAATGAGAACAAAATATTGAGTTTTGATAGAGCAAAACCCCTTTGAAAATATTTGTTGAGTTTCAGCCCCCAAGGAACATTCTGTTACATATTTTTATATAACTCAAAACCCCTATTTTTAATGACCTATTCCAAATGTGGTCTACATGAACATTGAAGATAACATATTGAAGTATTTTCTTCCCAAAAATCAGACCTTAAAGCCTCGGTATAATATCCCAAAACCGTTTCAAACCCTCTGTCCAAAACCGGCTCTGCTGAGTTTTGGCAGCTAACAAAACTTATTTTTTAAAATGGCCAAAAAGCCTAACTTGTTTCAAACAACTACCCTTAGCTCTAAACATAAAACTTGTAGGGGACATATTAAAATAGGACATACTAAAAAAGAGGCTCATTTGGAGTTTATTCGATACCCAAAAACTGAGAGAAACATAAGCATATTTTTGGTAAAATCTTGAAGTAAGTGCTGAACTATTTTTGCTTAGGACAAAATGTTCATCCATTTGCCTTAGGATTTGGCCTTCGTGTGAAACATGAGAATTGTAAGAAATATTTTTATCTAAATGGTGTTTACAAATCATAACTTAATTCCATGTCTAGATACCCCTAAACTTTGTCGCCCATTTTAATTTAATACTTGATTTTAGCCTTAAAAGTTGCTAAATGTGATTCGAGCACCCTTTGCTATATGACCCGAGTTTTTGTATGATGACTTATTTGAAGTGAATGTATTGTGATTTAGAACCCATGCTATTATATTGAATCATATCTTGAGAATTGTACCTTATGCTTCGCAAATTGTACCATAAACACTGCCATGATAGTTGATGCCATGCTATAAATTGTTGCATATGAGATCAATGGTATACATTATGAGCATTGTCATTTGCATCCTAGAATGTTGGAGTCCATCTGTGCAAATTGTTGTTGAGATGGGCTACGTTGAGATTGTTATTCTTGATTCTAAGTCTAGGGTGTCCATGGTTGTCACTTTCGAAAATGTTTTGGTTTATACACACTGGGTGCGTCTCCAGTGTTGGAAATGATTTTGGGTTGTACACCCTGAGTGTGTCCCTAGTGTTATAGATTTGGTTTATACACTCTGGATGCGTTCCCGGTGTTTGAAATGGTTTATGAATATTGTTGGGCACCATGGGTTGGTCGCTAGCATTTTGATTTCGATAGCTTCGACTTTTGGGTTGACACCGACGAAGGCATCATGAGTCTTAAGGTGGGATCGGTTGGTCCGGATAAGGTTGGCTGATAACTGGGTGGCCCGCCCCCACGCCGTTGCCATTGAGTAAAATAGCTGTAGCATGAAGCTAGGCAACGTGGTTACTATTCACAACGAGGCGCGATGATGACTTTGGTGATCAAATACCTGTGAAAGTCTACTCTGGTGATTCCCGGTATGGAATTCTTATTATAATCTGGGTGCATGCTGGGTTGGGCATTTGCATTTCATATACGGCATCTCATGTGCACATGTTTATTTACTTACCTGCTACCCTGTTATAAATTTCTCTGCCTCCTTGACTATAAACTATACTAGGTATTAATCTGGGTGTATGCTGGGTTGGGCATCTGCATTTCATACACGGCATCTCATGTGCACATGTTTATTTACTTACCTGCTAACCTGTTATAAATTTTTCTGCTTCCTTGACTATAAACTGTACTGGGTATTATATGATTTGTGTTGTGGTGAATTTTGTGTTATGAGATTAGTTAGAATGTTAGAGTGTTTTGCCTCAGGGCTTTAACTCATGGCATTCGTGCTATAGGTGAGGAGGAGTTCTTCGAGGAAGTCATCCCTGAGGGACAAGAAGAATTAGAAGAACAAGGTGAATTTTAAGAGCACATGGATCCAGCTGATGCATTATGAGGAATCAAGATTCCTACTTTTGTTCTTATATGCAGTTTTTCCTGCGCTTAGCAAATTTTGAATTTTTCTTAGTAAAACTATAATAGCTATGTGATTGTGGATGGTTCAGACTCGTTTATAATGTATTAACTATCGTATGTAAATATGAATGTATGGCTAGTTTATCCCTATATTCATATTTATGTATGTCCCGACGTGCCCGGAAGACGGGGCGTAACTGTTGGTATCAGAGCATAGGTTTAGTGAACATTCAGGCCTTGGGTTACGGGAGACCACGAGTTCTGTAGCGTAGATCCTCTGTAGAAAGTCTATATTACTAATTTATCACTTATAAATTTAACAATTTAAAGCTCTTGCCTTATGTTTTCCTTTCCTTTAGGATGGCAGCCAATGCTGAACCAACAGGAGAGCCATAACAGGCGCAGGACCCTGAGGATTCAAATCCAGAAGAGGACCCAGAAGAGGTGCCTGTGGAGGAACAAGAACCGATTGAAGCTGCCCCTTTAGCGTGGTTTTTCGCGGGAGTGTGGTAGGGTAATGAAGAAGAAGAGGCTGAAGAAGCCAAGGAAGGCGAGGATGAGGCCAATTACGATGCGGATAGCGAAGACGAAGACGAGAATGAGGACAAAGATGAAGAAGAAGGAGCCATTGCTTTCCAGTACGACAAGCTTGAAGCACCTGCACATAAATCCGATGAGGATGAGACCATCAATGCTGCTAAATACTTTGGTCGTCAAGACAACCGAGGGTATCGCGTGGGAGAAAGGGTATACACCAAAATTTGTCTAGACAAGATGTGCTTGTGGAGGAAACTAGAGACCTTTCTCCGTTTCGTAGGACCTGTACGAGTGCTCGAGAGATATAGTAAGACGCTCTACCATTTAGATTTTTCCCCATGGTTTAAGGCCCAACTTGGAGACATGCTGACCACGAAATGGATGCAGCGCCAGAGACCGAAGGAGGAAAGAGGAATTATTGTTCCACTTGACCCGGCCATCGACTTTGACAACTCGGAGATATATCAGGAGGTTCCGACGGCGATAACAAACAAGATGAGGATGGGACCAACCAATGCTTGGCATGTCGAGGTGCTATGGTGCAGCTTTAACATATACGACGCAACGTGGGAACGTGAGGCGATTGTCCGACATTGCTACCCGCATCTCTTTGCTTAGGCCTTATTGTGTAGGCGTTGTATTTTCTCTTTTGTTTAAGTGTTATAGTTGTTTGTGTGTTGTATGCATATTTTGCGAACTACTTAAAAAATCTTGTACCAGTTATGAGTTGAGATGAAATGAAAACATTACAGTTAATTCTCTACAAGTAATTTTGCAACCCTACATTAACTCCACAAGATCCCAAAACACGAGAAATAATCAAGAACTGAAATAATCTGCAAGACCATAACTCTCTTTTTTTTAGGATTGTTGGTAGATGACCAAATCACCGACAAGCTAACGGACCCATAGACAACAAAGTGCCAGGATTGGTCCAAGTGTTGCAAGAACTAACCGCTAGCATCAATTGTCCTATCATACGTGACCGAGTATGGTTCTTATCTAAGATGGGTAGACAGCAAGCCCCGACGTTCAGAGAAGGAACAGAACCTAGGAAGGCAGAAGAGTGGCTGAGGGCAGTTAAGAAGTTGTTTACGAAGTAGACCGCGTAGCCTTGGCGGCACACAGGTCGTAGCAACCCTAGCTTGGGACTAGTTTGAGGGTTTGATCTTGGAAAAGTATTTCCCAGCCCCCTTTCGTCAGGCACAAGTTCGTGAGTTCTTGGATCTTAAACGAGGCTCGATGACAGTAACGCAGTATGTGAATCATTTTGAGGAGTTAAGTCGCTTTGCCGCAACGCTAGTACCTAATGAGGAATCTAAGGCACGAAAGATTGAGTGGGGCCTTGAGCCATCTGTTTGAACTAGGGTAATTTGTCTGCAAGCTCCCTACATGCACTCAAGTAGTTCGAGCCGCTTTGCTCGCTGCGACCGATTTGGCCAACTCAAGGAAGATTTGGAACCAAAAGAAAGGAAGTACCAGCTCTGGAGGGCCTGTGAGGAGCAACATAGTGTTTATTCCTAAGAAGCCATACAACCAGGAGTACAAACAAGGGCAACCAAGAAATCCCTCTGCAACATTTGTGGTATGCTTCGAATGTCGACAACCAGGACATAAGAAGGCAAACTGTCCACGATTGAAACAGTGGAATTAGACCAACCAACCCCATAACCAACTACCAAGAATCCCACGATCTGTTCAAGTTGCCAGGCTAGCAGCTAACCCACCGAATGGAAGAGGAAGGCCACTACATAATGGA
The DNA here is from genome assembly GCA_034768845.1 of Heliamphora exappendiculata. Classification (NCBI taxonomy): domain Eukaryota; kingdom Viridiplantae; phylum Streptophyta; class Magnoliopsida; order Ericales; family Sarraceniaceae; genus Heliamphora; species Heliamphora exappendiculata. The sequence goes on from JAOTRH010098306.1 coordinate 11,266, forward strand.
AATCAAAAACCCCATTGAGGTTTAAACAATGGGATAAGGAACGGGAACAACAAGAATAACAATAGGAACCGGCCTATGGTAGGACGCATCTTTGCCCTACAAGAAGAAGAAGAGGAGGAAGACACTCAGGTCATACAAGGAATGCTCGTGTTGTTTAATACCTTAGTGAAAGTGATGTTTGATTCTGGAGCATCCCATTCCTTTATATCTTTAGCTTGCATGAAATCTTTGTTTTTGGAACCTGAGGCCTTAGATCAAACCCTAAGCGTTATCACACCCTTAGGAAGTCTAGCACGAGTAGATTTTGTTTGTAGGGCGTGTACGTTGTGAGTAACTGACACCCTTATGACTTGCAACTTATGAGTGATGGACTTTAACGGGTACGACGTGATTCTGGGAATGGATTGGCTCTCTGGACATCGCGCTATCATCGATTGCCGACAGAAGAAAATATGGGCACAAGCAGAGGATGGCACTACCGTACAAATTCAAGGAGAATGACGCGAAGTCTTAACCCCGAGTAGTGCGAAAGAGCGTGAATTGAATAACTTTGTAGGAAGATTAACCTATCTGTGTCTGCTTGCTAGTGTAAACGTCTCACCAACCCCTGAGTTACCACGAGTCGTGTGTGAATATGAAGATGTATTCCTAGAAGAACTACCTGGATTACCCCCACCCCGTGAGGTCAAGTTTTCGATAGAGCTCCAACCTGGAACTGCACCGATTTTGATTGTAGCACACTAGATGGCTCTCGTCGAGCTAAGAGAATTAAAGGACTAACTTCAAGAATTACTCAGTAAGGATTTTATCCGTCCAAGTACATCGCCGTGGGGAGCACCAGCATTATTTCCTAAGAAGAAGGATGGAACCTTACGTCTTTGCGTCGACTACCGTCAGTTGAACAAAGTAACGATCAAAAATCAATACCCTTTACCCCGCGTAAATGATCTCTTCAACCAGCTTCGAGGATCAGCCTATTTCTCAAAGATCGATCTACGCTCTGGATACCACAAACTCCGAGTTAAAGAGGAAGATATTTCAAAGAAAGCCTTTAGAACGCGATATAGACACTATGAGTTCGTGGTGATGCCTTTTGGATTAACGAATGCCCCATGAGTTTTCATGAGTTTGATGAACAAACTTTTTCAGCCCTACCTCGATCAGTTTGTAGTGATTTTTATAGATGACATCTTGGTATATTCAAGGACTGAGGAAGAACATGAGCAGCATTTAAGGATTGTTTTGCAAAAACTAAAGGATTCCCAACTCTACGCAAAGGCAAGTAAGTGCGAATTTTGATTACCTGAAGTGAAGTTTTTAGGACACGTGGTTTCTAAAGAAGGGATAGGTATGGATCCAGCCAAAGTGGAAGCCGTTTTGAATTGGAAGCCACCCGAGAACGTCTTTGAAATTCGTAGTTTCCTGGGATTAGTTGGATATTATCGAAGGTTTATCCAAGATTTCTCTAAACTGGCGCGACCAATGATAAGATTAACACAGAAGGAAGTAAAGTTTGAATGGAACGATAAGTGTGAGACGGCTTTTTAGGAGCTTAAGAAAAGATTGACTAGTGCTCCTATCCTAATCATACCTGAAAGAGAGGTTGGATGTACAGTGTATTGCGACGCGTCTAAGGAAGGTTTAGGATGCATGCCGATGCAAAACGGTAAGGTAGTAGCATATGGGTCAAGACAGTTGAAACCTCACGAGCCGAACTATCCTACTCACGACCTGGAGCTTGCAGCCATGGTTTTTGCACTAAAGTTACGGAGGCACTATCATTACAGGGAACAGTTCGAACTATTCTTAGATCACAAAAGTTTGAAGTACCTATTCACCCAGAAAGACCTCAACATGAGACAACGCCAGTGGATGGAATACCTGGAGGACTATCAGTTCACTTTAGACTATCACCTGGGTAAAACGAATGTAGTAGCTGACGCCCTTAGCCCGAGGATGAAGAGTACGGTGGCTGGAATAGTAGTAAGGGAATGGAATATGATGAGAACGCTCAACGAATATCGACTCCAACTGTCAGAATCGGGAGATGGGAACTGTTTTTGTCTAACCATGGCAACGACAAATCTTCATCAGCAAATCGTGAATGCCCAAAAGTATAACCAAGAGTCTGAATTTATTCGGAGGCATCTTATCACAAAGGAATCGAAACCAAGTTGGGTAGTCAACAAACACGGACATCTGACATACTTAGGTAGTAGACTTTTCGTACCAAATGTCGAGGATCTAAGGAGAGACATCCTAAAGGAACATCATCAATCACTCTTTGCGGTCCACCTCGGAGGAACAAAGATGTACCAAGATTTGAAGAGGCACGATTGGTGGAAAGGCATGAAGAATGATGTAACAAGCTTCGTAGTCAAATGCACCAAAGACCAGGAAGAACCCTTCAACCCCTGGAGATACCTCAATGGAAATGGGACCACATCACTATGAATTTTATCTCTGGACTACCAAGGTCACCAGCAGGACACGACTCTATCTGGGTAATTGTGGATCGCCTCACAAAGTCAGCACATATCCTACCTGTTCGAACAACTGAAAAACTAAAAAACCTGAGTTAAAAATACGTTCGGGAAATCGTTCATCTTCACGGAGTTCTGTTATCTATCGTATCATATCGAGACCCACGTTTGACCTCGCAATTTTGGCAAGGCCTACAAGCTGCTTTAGGAACTGAGCTTTGTTTCAACACGGCTTTCCATCCACAAACTGACGAACAATCTGAACGAACGATTCAAACGCTAGAAGACATGCTTCGAGCTTGTGTCATGGATTTCAAGGGAAATTGGGAGAAGCACCTACCGTTGGTCGAGTTTGCCTACAACAACAGCTACCAATCCAGTATTGGCATGCCACCGTATGAAGCTCTTTACGGAAGACCGTGTCGTTCACCCATTTGTTGAGAGGAAGCAGGAGAGAACGTACTTTTTGGACAAGATCTTATACAAGAGACTACCGAGAAGATCCAACTGATTCAGCGACGATTAGCCACCGCTCAGAGCAGACAAAAGAGCTACGCCGATCAGCGACAGAGACCGCTACAATTTGAAGTAGGAGATCATGTATTCCTGAAGATGCAACCACGATGAGGAGTTATACGTTTCGGCCGAAAAGGAAAGTAAGCTCCAAGGTTCATTGGACCGTTTGAGATTTTGGCTAAAGTTTGAGAAGTAGCATATCGTTTGGCTCTACCACCGCAGCTTGCTAGTGTTCATAACATCTTTCATGTGTCGATGTTGAGAAAGTACAAACCTAATCCTGCTCACATATTAGATTGGAAGGAACTTCGTGTCAATGCGGACGCTACTTTTGAAGAACAACCCGTAAGAATAGTCGATCAACATGACAAGGTTCTTAGAGGAAAGTCCATCTCACTCGTTCGAGTTCTTTGGAATCACAACAGAATTGAAGAATCAACCTGGGAACGGGAGGAAGCCATGAAGGCAAGTCATCCTCAGCTATTCGCGGATTGAGGTACGATTCAAAATTTCGGGGACGAAGTTTATTTTTAGGAGGGTAGATTGTAACGACCCTGCTCGGACCCTAATATTAGTGACAGATAGCCCTCGAGAACATTCAACACGAAGGAGGTTCAAAACCCTAACTCGAACTCAAAACTCTAAGTTTGGCCTGGAAACCCTAAAAAGGTCCAAAACACAGGCAACGAAACCTTAGCAGCCAAAGAGTCTCCTAACATTCTAAATGAAGTAATATCATAAAATAATAAATTAAAAATAAAAAATCCTCATAAATAGGGTAAAATGACAGTTTTATCCCTAGTACAGCAAAAAAATCTTTAAAACTCAAATTTTGACATATGGATACCATAAATTAAGGATTTAAGTACAATTAAGTAACAAATGATAAAATAACATCAAAAATTCCAAAAATACCCCTTAGTGACCGATCACCTTGGGAAATGTGCCAAAAGTGACTTTTTGCTTTCTTTTTAGCTTAAAATGATGAGAAATGTATTAAATTAAGTATTATGATGATCCAATATTTGTTGAACAAGTAATATACACAATAAAATATGTTAAAATGTTATATATTGTCAAAACAGCTTAATTTGACTTAAAAGACTACAACTATTTAATCAATTACTATGAAAACTATGATAATACATGAAAATACTATATTTCTCAGAAAAATATTAAAATAATAAGTCTCAGAAGAAAAAGACACCAAAAAAATACATCAAATTAACTTTTAATGCATTTTCTTGCACAATAGGGGCACGCAAATCAAGAAAAATCCCTTGATTGATGGGAGATCATATTTTTGTCCCCCAAACTGAACCCTAGCTAAAATTAGCTTCCCCATATCTGAATTTTAGCCCTCAAGGGTAACGACCCGGTACAGACCCTAGTTGTAACAACCCTATTGATAACGACCCATGTAATGACCCTTCTCAGACCCTAGTCCACGAGACCATAGAACACAGAAGTAGTTCAAAATCCTAACTCGAATCGAAAATCCTAAGTTTGGTCCGAAAATCCTAAAAAGATTAAAAACTCAGGCAACAAAACCTTAACACCTGGAGAGTCTCCTAACATTCTAAATTAAGTATATATCATAAAATAATGAATTAAAAATCAAAAGTTCTCATAAATAGGCTAAAATGACCGTTTTGGCACTAGTACAGCAAAAAGCCTTAAAAACTCAAATTTTGACATATGGATACTCTAAATCAAAAATTTAAGTACAATTAATTGGTAAAATACAAAATAACATCAAAAATGCCAAAAATTCCCCTTAGTGGCTGACCACCTTGGGGGATGTGCCAAAAAGTGACTTTT